>OZ007572.1:41302715-41486704 GCA_963931925.1 Onchidella celtica | reverse complement strand
GGGAAGGAGATAGAAAGAGAGAGAAAGAGAGAGAGGGGGATGAGAGAAAGAGAGAGAAAGAGAGAGAGGGGAGAGAAAGAGAGAGAGGGGGAGAGAAAGAGAGAGAGGGGAGGGAGAGAGAAAGAGAGAGAGAGGAGGGAGAGACAAAGACAGAGAGAAGGGAGAGAAAGAGAGAGAGGAGGGAGAGAGAAAGAGAGAGGAGGGAGAGAGAAAGAGAGAGGAGGGAGAGAGAAAGAGAGAGGAGGGAGAGAGAAAGAGAAAGAGAGAGAGGGGAATGAGAGAGAGGGAGAAAGAGAGAGGGGGAGAAAAGAGAGAGAGAGGGGAAGGAGAGAGAGAGAGAGAGAGAGAGAGAGAGAGAGAGAGAGAGAGAGAGAGAGAGAGAGAGAATGGCACAAGAAAATACACGCGGAATGGAAAAAATACAAACCACATGACTTGTGACGTGTTTGTGGAGAGCTATTAAAGCAAATTGTGCTATTTAATCAGGAAAATTGAGTGGGTTTCACTTCATTTGCGCAATTTTTTTGTCTCTCTCTCTCTCTTTGCCACAGAAACCATATCCTGGAGCTCTGGAATCGAAACCTTTTGCTCTAGGGCAGGGAAAGTTTAAACCAGAGGAAAACTATAGCAATAACCCTCTGCCAAAAACAAACAGGACAACATTAAACAAGACTGTTTCCCCGTAGTCTCACTGCGTTTTGAAAGTTCCCCAGGGATGGAAGAAGTTAATGTGAAACGAAATCTGGGCGGCCATTAATCTGGTTGATTGAAATTTTATTGCTGTGGAAATGACATTAGTTGCCCCTGGAGCGTCCAGCTAGGCGGAGAGAAAGAAAAACATTAATCTAAAAAAAAATTTGCACTTACATGCGAAGTTGAAACGCCGACTTTCAAATCAAAATTTATGGTGCAGCCATGATTTATCGTCACCAACTGCACGGCATCGTAAAGACTCACACAGTGCAAGATAATGTTCGGCGCTGGGTACACCCATTTGTACACAGAGATTGTATGACTGAGATGCTGTTAGGCCTGACATACTAATTTCGTAATGAAAAATTCTTGTCCCTGATCCTATGGTATGGTAGTCTACTCGGATAATGGACGAAAACCTCGGAGGGCAGTGTGCACGCCGGACACGTTGAAGATACCCTGGAAGTTAAAAGTGGAGAAGAGCAGGCCGAACAAGGCCGCTGCCCGGGCAAAATTCTAGAAAATTTAGTCCCTACCACAAAAACACACAGAAACAAGAACATGAAAAATAAAAACTAGTAAAGTAAGGTGTAAATGTCAAGGGTAGCGAACCTTATAAAATAAAGACCTCAGCACTTACTCCACAATACGTCTTTTGTTTGTTAACTATAGGTCACAATCTTTCCCATCTCTAAATTTCTGGAGGGAATTTCATAGTGGCGTTTGGGTAAGTTCATACCTATCCTTTCTTTCTTCAAGCCAGAGCATCAACTGTTCAGGAATCAAATGAATTTCAAAGAAAAGAAAAAAAAATTAACAGATCAACTTAAGCTAGGGGCCGAGTGGGCCATGTTACTGCGTAACCAAATACTCAGAATAGGAATTGTGTTACCAAATGTGGCCATTTCCGAAAAAATAGTATTGTGTCTATGTCGCCAAAGACAAGTTACTTGTGCTTAATTATCATCGCAACCCAGACTCCAAAACCTTCCAAAAAAAAGAAAAAAATACGAATTTGGCCGCATGGCGAATTTTGCCAGCTCCAGCTCTTATGTAAGTTCATTTTACAAACCAAAAACTGCGAAACATAGTTTTATCACTGTGGTACTATAGCTCTAAATTCATGTAGAAGTTTGACAGCCTTTGTTATTTTGTATGCAATAATTTATAATTTTTTTAAAACACGTGATTCGAATTTCCAGCGAACTGCAAGTATTCTAACTGCATACTTCTGAAATGTCATGCACTTAGAAAACACAAGTTTGTAATCATAATTATTTATGTCTTTTATTTTTCTTGACAGATTCTTCCGAAAGTCAGAAAGTTCACCCTCTACGGGAAATATTCGCACTTGAATGTTGACAGTGGAAAGTTTCTTTCGTTTTGTTTTTTTTTTCGTTTTGTTCTGGGAAACTGAGCTCCAGTCTTCAGAAATCGCTTAGTTGATTTCGCTTGTCCTTTTGCCTATTGTTGTTCTACGGGTTACAGAGTGCGGGAAACTCGGCGCGCTCGTGTTCCTAACCTCGGTCTGGTTGTAGATTCGGTTATTTATCCGACAGAGGAAATAGGTAAAGTTAGAATGATAATGTCAATGTATGTCTAGGTCTCCCCGTCCGACAATCTCCGACGCCGCTCCGACGGCTACGCATCCAACGAGAGCAGTACCCATTGTCCTAAACTCTTTGCTGTTTTGAAAATTGGCTGAAACTCTAGCCGTTTTGCATTGGTTGGAGCTTTGATGTGCTGGCCCTCTGTTTAAAGGTTAAGTCTGAGCCAGAACGGGGATTCTTACTGGGCTAGTTATCAGGGAAAGATCACTCTCGCGGCACGGGAGGAAAGATGGCGGCAGAGGAGTAGACGCGAAAAGGTTAGGTCTAAATTCGAGCCGTTGTATAAATCTTCATTGTTCGGGGTTTTCTCCCTTCTTCCGGTATTTTCCTGCAATTTTCATGCTGTTTCGTGGCAATACTTTGTCCTCTGCACAGCTTTCCTTTGTCTCTGGTGTTTTTTGGTTTTGTTTTGTACAGTTTTCTGATTTCATAGAGATGCTGAAAGTAAAGCTGGCTTAGACAAAGGAGAAAACGCAGCATTTTATTTTGCAAGTGCAATAAACATATAGATAAATAATAAATAAATAAGTAATAAATAGATAAATAAATAAATAATAAATAAATTAATTGACAAATGATATCATAAATAAATAAATAAACAGATAGATAAACATATAAATAAATGAATGAGTAAATTAATTAACTAATCAATTAATTAATAGATGAATAAATGAATATCAAATAATAAATAAACAACAAAAAAAGGAAGACGGAAAGAAAGAAAGAAAAGACAGAAAGAAAGATAGAAAGAGAGAGAGAGAGAGAGAAAGAGAAAGAAAAAAGAAAGAATATGGTTTTGACTTGTACAACTTTGTTCCTGGAAATAGTGAGTCCTCTAAATGTTCGCATAAATTATTCAGAATCAGAAGAAAAATAGTGTTAAAAAGACAGGAGCGGGTGAGGCAGCGGTAAATCTAAATTCCCTGGAAGTCTGACAACCGAACAAAGGAAAAAAAAACATTAAGTTTGCAGAAATACAGAAGAAACCATGGCATGCATTCACGTAAAATTATATACTGGTATAAAAAACAAACAAACAAACTTACTTCCAAATTTCGGTCATGCATGAATGTCACACTAGCATATTGGAAACATATTGCCAAAATAAAAATCTCTCTGTCTCTCTCTCTCTCTCTCTCTCTCTTTCTCTCTCACCCTCTGTCTCTCTCTCTCACACTCTCTCTCACTCTCTCTCTCGCACTCACTCACTCTCTCTCTCTCACTCTCTCTGTCTCCCTTTCTCTCTCTCTCTCTCTCTCTCTCACTTTCCATTTCTGTCTCTGTCTCTGTGTCATAGTTCTGCTTGGTTCCTAGTGGTATTTGTTTACTGTCTATAGATAGCCATCTGTCTAAGTTTGTGGTATTTATATTTTACCATGTAGGTTTATCGATCATGTGCGTTTTGATAATAATCTTGAAGTTTCCTTTTATTATTATTATTATTACTGAAAAAATATTACATTTTTGTCAGTACTTGATCCCAGCCCTCCACCCGGCCTCTTTCTCGTATCTCTCTTTCTTTCTGCCTCTTTCCTCTCCCCTCTCTCTTTCTCTCCGCACACATCCCTCTCTTTCTCCACCCATCTCTCTCTCTCTCTCTCTCCCTCTTCCTCTCTCTATTCATATTTTCGACGAAGGAAACAGGGAGTATTAGTGTCTGCCTCATTTTTAACAATGACATCTCAGGGTGTTTTCTTTTGTGTCTGTGTAGGGGGGGGGGCGTGTTAAGGAAAAGGGGGGGGGGGGATAGTTCGAATTACATTAATTTATTTTAGACAGGGACTAACTCGCAAATTCCCATCGGTTACGCATGTGGTCACCATTCATATCCCCCCCCCCTCGCCCCGCCCTGTTTCATTTACCGATGGGTTTCTGCTCTCTCACTATGAGATGGAACTTGGTGATAATGCTCGTGTTCCATGGACCACACAGAGTTGTGTGTTACACAATGAGTCGTAAGCGAGGGATATTGACAGCTATAATGAGATTTGTACTGACAGATACAGCGGCGGCGCCAGCTGGAGGGTTGAGACACTAATGTTATCTTGTGCATCTGTCCGTCTTAGATAACAATCTTGTATAAACGCTCAACAAATCCATACGTCTTTGTTTTTCTAATTGTTTTACTGTCATCTCTTTCAAACTGTCTCCTCCTCCCCCTCCTTTTTCTGTCTGTTTGTCTGCCTTTCTGTCTATCAGTACCATCAGTACCTCTCTCACACACATATACGCACAATGTTATCTTCTGTTCTTTCAGAGTTCTTCTCTCTATTGCCGAACTTATTCATATTTATAATTCAGTCCATCTATCTATCTATCTATCCATCTATCTATCTATCTATCTATCTATCTATCTATCTATCTATCTATCTATCTATCTATCTATCTATCTATCTATCTATCTATCTATCTATCTATCTATCTATCTATCTATATATCTACCTATCTATCTATCTATCCGTCGATCCATCCATCCATCCATCCATCCATCCATCCATCCATCCATCCATCCATCCATCCATCCATCCATCTATCTATCTATCTATCTATCTATCTATCTATCTATCTATCTATCTATCTATCTCTCTATCTATCTATCTATCTATTTATCTATCTACCTACCTACCTACCTACCTACCTATCTACCTACCTACCTACCTACCTACCTATCCATCTATCTATCTATTTATCTATCTATCTATCTATCTATCTATCTATCTATCTATCTATCTATCTATCTATCTATCTATCTATCTATCTATCTATCTATCTATCTATCTATCTATCTATCTATCTATCTATCTATCTGTCTGCCAATCCGGTCAATTCATGGATCAGTGGGATCTCTGTCTTTCTTATGTTTAGTCGTTCGTTTTAAAGTATGACTTCGTCCTCTCTACAGCCACAGTAATCCCTGACGCAAGCAAGCTGACAGTAAATGCAAATTTTACATCAACCAAATCAAATAAACGACTTCATAATTATGGAGTCCACACCAAAATACAAGACAAAAATCAAACCACAGAAGTTAGATATCAAAACGGCTCCGTATATTTCACCTGTCTCAATCAATCCTCACTTAGCACCCGTCAAATACACATTCAAACCACATGTCATCACATCTTTCGTGTTCCGTTTAACTCCGACCGGAACATCAAAAGCGAATCCTACTTTTTATTTTCCTTCTTATTAAGATTACACGCAGGCGCAAAGGTTAGACAGCCTGTACTTAGCGGCCTCTTATTATCTTCAACAATGCTGCGAGTTCTGTCAGCGGGTTTTCAGAAGGATTCCTGGCTAAAATATTTCTTCTTCTGAAGGGAGTTGGGCGGAGCGAGGAGTCATCATCTTAGAACAGAAGGGCATCTGATGAATGACGAAGATATGCCTGAACATTCTGCACTTTTCGTTAACGCCAAGCAGAATAATGATTAGTGAGTATACAGCAGTTTTGCAGTGTCTTGCTCTAGCTGTATTCGTTCAGTAATCAGAAATTTTGGAGTTTCGGAGGGTTTGGTTATGTAAATCTATTGGAAGTCATCATTTCGGTCACAAGGCCAAACTGGCCTAATTTTTCTTAGTAGATGTTTCGGAAAGTGTTATGGTTAGGATGAATAGTCCTGTCCACAGCGTCCAGCCCCGCTCCCTTATTTTACGGAAAATGACGTACGAAAAAGGAAAACACTCTTTGCCTTCATAGAGGTCAGGAGCGGAGCGGAACGGAACGGATGCTGTGGACAAGTATACAACAGGGGATGAGAGTCTTTTACTTTATCATACGTCATTTTCCATAAAATAGCGACTGTGGACAAGACCACTAAGATTAATCATGCTGTTCACAGTTTCTTTTTCTTTAATGAAATGGCCACAATGACTTTTTTGGAAATTTGCCCACAGATAATTTTTGTTGATGATTTAACCAACTAAGCATAATGTACACTCAGCAAGTCAATTATGTAAAATACTGTCAAACGGCACTGGAAGGACAGATGGATGAATTAATGGATGGATGGGTGGACGGATGGATGGATAGATAGGCAGAAAGGTAGACAGATCTTTAGCTGGATAGATAGATAGATAGACAGATAGATAGATAGATAGATAGATAGATAGATAGATAGATAGATAGATAGATAGATAGATAGATAGATAGATAGATAGATAGATAGATAGATAGATAGATAGATAGATAGATAGCTAGATAGTATATGATATTTGTGTCAGTTACTTTCATTATATTAGTTCTGAAATGTAATTGTTACATTCGTATTTTTGTGTGTGTGTATGTGTGTGTGTGTTTTTACCGATAAAATAATCAAAATTTTTGTACAGAGCAACAGCAATTGAATGCCTGAGAACAGAAACGACCATGATGATGATGATGATTATGATAGTAATAGTAGAGTTTGTCGGAAAGGAAAATAGTTAAAACAATTATGAATTCAATATGATAATATGAAGCACTCAAGAAGTGTTTTTTTTGTTTTTTTTTTAAGGGTTTGAATATTTGTAGGAAATAGAAATTGCGACAGTCAAAATACAGAAATGATTTTCGCACTCGTGCGGCGAAAAATACAAAAAAAAATCAGCAGAAAGGAGGAACACTGGACAAATAATATAATAGAAAGCATGACTGAAAAAGATGCTGTCTCATCGTTTGGTGTGGGTTTTTACATCGCTTGTCAGCACGAAGTTGTCGTATCAGAGATGAATCATGGGGTCTGCCAGGCTGCCGACGAGCGAATGCCTCGAACACACAGCGAGAAATGAATCAGCATTACCACCCTCACCAGGTGGGATTCGACCACGGAACCCTCTCGCACCTTGGTCAAGCGATCTAACTACTAGACCCCTGCTTGGAGACTGGTGAAACAGACGGAACGTAAATAAAAATAAACACGGCTGTATAATGATTTAAACAACAACAATAACAACAGACAAAAAAGAAACACACGAACAGTTCATAAAAAGAGACAAGGTAGACTCTTGATGACATCAGACATTTCTTATCGCAATGGGACACAGAGCAGACAGACGAGACCTCCCTGGCTGAGAAGCATTTCTGTGGGCCTGTCTGACATTTACCCCCACTAACCCTGTACAATAAGATCACTCATCGGTGGGTATCATTCAGGTACATCTTCTTTTCAAATTCAAACACCTACTCCCCATAAATCGTTTTTGCTTTTGATGACGTCACGCCAGAGGGTTCTCGTTTGGCGAGATTCCTTGAGAACTGCAGGGCACGGTCTTGAAATCAAAGACGTCGTTATCGGTTGTAACCACGCCGGGGGGAAAGGGGGTCCTTGGGCAGGCATGAAGGAGCCAAGCAGGGGGCCTGACAACTGGATTAAATTCCGTGGAAACTAATCCTGATCCTGCTGTGAGCGGGGGCCAAGACCCCACACTATTACTTCAGATCTTTTACCCTTTAAATCCAACTTTCGCGATCTTTTTTCATTTTTTTTTCAAATTATTATTGTTCTTATCTACGCTCGGTTAATGGCAGTCGCTCTTAAACCGCGAGTGAAATAATGTTATCTTGGCAAGAGATAAGCAAATTTGATGGCGTTTGGGAGATCTTTGGCTCTATTTTATTTCATAATTTTTTGGAGGGTGGTTGAGAAAGCGTGAGAGATAGGCGACGTATATTCTCACACCTCTGGTGTCAAATGTCAGCCTAGAGACAATCTAAAACACGTTACGTAGCGTAAGCGTTTCAACATTGGGGCGATAAGTGAGTAGTGAAACAGCTGAAAGTGGTTGGGAAGGTTGGTAGGGTATAAAAAGTTAGAGTGAAGGGTCTAAATCAGTGTCAAAGTTCATATATGTTAATGAAAGGGACGTAGTATGACACTGCAGCACGTCTTTTCACTATACCTCAGTTAAAAGCAGATGTGTAGCCTTAAGATTTTCTACATTTCTTGTTAACCTGTTTTATAAATAATAAAAAAGAAAGGAAAGAGATAGATAGGTAGATAGATAGATAGATAGATAGATAGATAGATAGATAGATAGATAGATAGATAGATAGATAGATAGATAGATAGATAGATAGATAGATAGATAGATAGATAGACAGATAGATAGATAGTTAGATAGATAGACAGATAGATAGATAGATAGATAGATAGATAGATAGATAGATAGATAGATAGATAGATAGATAGATAGATAGATAGATAGATAGATAAACACGTAGACAGACACACAGGCGGTTAAACTGACGGATAGACTGATGGGCAGACGGACAGAAGACGGATGGATTGATAGATGGATGGATGGAAGGACAGATGGATGAATTAATGGATGGTGGGTGGACGGATGGTTCGACGGATGGATGCATAGATAGGCAGAAAGGTAGACAGATCTTTAGATATAGATAGATGGATAGATAGATAGATAGATAGATAGATAGATAGATAGATAGATAGATAGATAGATAGATAGATAGATAGATAGATAGATAGATAGATAGATAGATAGATAGATAGATAGATAGATAGATAGACAGATAGATAGACAAAAAAGCCTTTTCAACGGTGGATCAGATGTGTAGTAAATTTCTGCACAACCGCAGCAGGAAGAAATGATTCGACGTGTGTTTGTGTGTTCGTTTAAATACACTAGTTTGTTCCTCTGTTTCAACACAAGATTCATTCGTAAATTAAATTATTCTTTACTCTTTCCAACGTATCTTTTCCCCGACAAAAGTGACAGATGATATCACATTGACATAATCTGATAGTTGAGGCTACGGGAGCTGTATAATGCGTTGTTTTTTTTCACTGTGTCTTGCTGAAGGATGGATGCTGTCAGTTGTATTGTCTCAGTCAGCATAAAAAAACTACCAAAAAAAGATTGGATGGATGGATGAATGGATGGATGGATTGATGGATCGATGGACGGACGGGTGGAAGGATGGACTGGATGGATAGGTAGACGAAAAATGGATGCATGGATAGATGGGTGGATAGTTGCAAGATGGACAGCTGGATGGTTGGAAGGAAGGAGTGGATGGATGGGTGTGTGGGTAGCTGGATGGACAGATGGATGGGTGGATAGATAGATGGTGGGTGGATGGATGGATGGATGGACGGAGAGATGGATGGGTGGATGGATGGACGGATGAATAAATGAATGGGTGGATTAGTGGATGGGAAAGACAGATTTGAGGATGTGTGGATAGCTTGATGGGCGGATGGATGGAGATAGTTGGCTCCGTGCATGGATAGATGGTGGGTAGATAGGTGAGTTAATGGATGGATGGATGGATGGATGGATGGATGGATGGGTGGGTGGATGTATGGATGGGTGGGAGGATGGTTGGATGGATGGACGGACGGACTGATGGATGGAATGATGAGTGGGTGGGTGAGTGGATAGATGAATGGACGGATTGATTGTGAATGGAACAACATTGAAGCGGAGATGTGGAAGTCGTCTATCTGCAGTTGTAATATCCTCTCTGTGGTAGCTTAAAAAACCAAATGTGTCAAGAATGAATACATGAGTGGATGAATGAATGGATGGAGAGAAAGATGGATGAGTGGTGTAGGAATGGACGGATGGCAGGATGGATGGATAGATGGGTGGATGTGTGGGTAGCTGGATTGGTGGATGGGTGGGTGGGAAGACAGATAGATGGTAGATTGGTGGAATAATGGCTGGATGGTGATACATATGCAGAAACACTGAGACGTGGCCAATAATTTTCGCTGGTTGAAAGTAATTCAGTTATTTATCTTCTCAGTTCTCCATGGTTTTGAAGTCCAGTCGTTAGCACTGCCAAAACCACCAAACTCTGCTAACAACACCCGACTTCTTGCCGACATTCACTGCAGTGCCTCACAAGCAAAACTGTCTCAAATAACATTCAAGCAAAAAATCCAGGCTTCATGTCGTGGAGATTTCAGATTAGCGAAAACTTTTTTTGCCTTGTATTTTCAGTTTTTCTGTTTCGTGTGGGAAGACATCGAGACGTTTGCCGTCGTTATTGTGTTGATATCTGAAAGGCGTGTACAAAAAAGCCCCCAGAAAACATGAAATAATAACAACAAAATGTAAACAATTAAAAAGTTGGGGTAAAAATGGAAACCCCCCCCCCCCCCCAAAATGGCCCAGACTTGGTCTCCATGTCTGTGTAAACATTCGAGTAACGCCGTACTCACTTGGAGAAATTCCCAGAGAATGGCCCACCTTATCTAACGTCATGCGACGTGTAAGTGGAGGGTCATGCCATGTCAGGAGATTGTAATCTTACAAATATACACGTGAAGAGAGTCTTAATAATGCCGGTTGATAATGTGTTCATTTCTTGTCTTCAGGGCCGGATTTATTGGGAGGGGCAAAGGGGGCAATTGTCTCAGGCCCACCTGCAAGATGGGGCCCCCTCTGTATAAAAATAAAATAATGAAGATTCTTTTATTAAAATTCTGAAAGGAAATTAACAGTTATATAGTTAATATGATACTACCACTTCCACTACCAATGTGGTGTAAATGAGGTGTAAATGCCAAGAGCAGCTAACCTCCTAAAATAAAGACCTACAACCATTTCCCTACCAATACTTGGGGGAAGCAAGCGTATATTGAAAGAGGCTTGGAGCAAACACCTGAAGTAAGACATTAAGCAAGTGTCTGTGCATTTACTTCAGACACATAACTCATAGAACTTTTCTGTGTAAGCTTAATTTGAAGGTTTCTGGTACATTTCATAAACGGACTTCAATATGATAAATTTGGTGATGAGCTGCGTATTTCAATTTCTGTGCATAAGGGGCCTGCTGAAACTGAAGTGCTCTGGTCCTCCCAATGTCTAAATCCGGCCCTGCTTGTATTCTCTCTTTCTTTTTAAGACTCGCTATCAGCGTAATGTACATCAGATTTTGACACAAAACACTTCAATCAAAGAAATAATGGATATTTTTCTGCTTAATGTTTTAATTTTGGTAAATTTTTCGGCAAGAGTTGGTAAATTATCATTAATTCACTGCGTACATTCTTGTCTTTCAAAAGTGTATAAAATTCTAATTGAATTTTGAGTTTTTTCTCGCATTAATATATATGTCTTAATCTAATTAGATTAATATATATATTTGGCACTGTAATTCTTAGTTTCGAATAATGGGCACTTCTAATGCTATTTCAAATGCATTATTTTTTAAGCCATGTCTTTAAAGAAAAATAGTTAAATAAAGTGAAATATGCACAAATAAAGGGTAATTCATAATATTTTGTTTTGTTTTGTTTTCTATTTCCCCCTCCTCATGTTTTCCCCTGAGCAATAAAAATTATTTACAGCCGTATGAGAATAATGACCATGCATATTGGCAGTTGCGCAACAATAATGCTTACAGACGTATTGCCAAAACCAGGGCGTGTACTACTGTGTTTCACTCACAAGTTGATTTCCGCCTAATGGACAGTAATAAAATTATCTAAACTGAAACTGAGAATAATGAAAGTATTCTCATTGCAAGTTGGCTGTGTGGGCGAGGAGACTTTTCCACCTTCTGGCCTGGTCTCAGCAGTGTCATACCAGCGATCACGCTCTCCAAGAGCAATAGACATGGAACTTCTTGAGACACCCACAGTCAGATTGTCGCCTACTGAAAAGGCGTTTTCTATTGGTGGGCCTAAATAATTATTGTGGAACAACATCAGCGTTGACACCAGGAAAAGTGAAAACATTGTCACATTCAAAAATAGGCTCAAAACTGAATTGTTTTTGTGAACAGTTTTCATAGAAACTGAATGATGTCTCTCTTTGGTCACAGAGGTTTGAGGATGAGAGCAGATCAAGTGTTTGTTAATGTGTGTGAGTGGGAGCAAGATGAATTGGTCTTAATATGTTAATCCTGTTTTCAATTTTAGTTCATTACATTACATTATATAACTGCATTCTACGATGTTTCAGTAGGTATAATCATCAGTTACACCTTATCTTAGGTAACTAACCCTTTGTGCGCTGGAAGCAAAACTTGTAGGCGCATGCTCCCACAGCCTACTGGGAAACTGCTTGGGGCTAGGTATTTTTGTAAAGGGGAGAGAGGGGAGGGGGGGGGGACGTTTTCTTAAAGAAATGATAGGAATTCACTACACATTAACCACAAATATCAACAGATAGTATTTTCATCACAGGTTTTGTACTGGAAACACGGATGTCGACGTTGGTTGCGGGTGGGCATAACTGTGGTTTTGCTACGTCATGGTAGGTCATGCGTCATGCCTCGGCAAGAATGATTGGGAGCGTATTCGGATCACGGATAGATGACACAGGGGAAAAAATGGAATTTTTACAGAGTTTTTCATCATAACTGTACTGAAGAACCACAAAAGGCACAGTTACATATTTAAAATTTTAATATCTAGTGGTTGGTAGTCCTGGCTGGTCTTTGTGCAGGAGTTTAAGTTTGAGTTTGGGTATCACGGCGCGTCAGCAAGTTAACGGCCACTTTGCGCCTTTCGTGGTCTTTTGCTGGGTAATTTATTAATGTTTGGTATTCAGAGCTTCATCAACTTAACTCTTTGTGTGCCATTAGCCGATGGAATGATTTTTCCACCAGCCACATTTGTGCCAATCACAGATGCATCGGTGCACAAGGATACTAGACTATTTTGTTTCGGGGAGAAAGAAAGTCGACTTTCTATTCATAAATGTTGCTGTAGTTAGTCTACATTCATCTCTCCCACTATTTTCTTCCTGTATCCGCGAACGTGGAAATATTCATGGCACACAAGGAGTTAAATTTCACACATAGAATCAAATAGTTCCGTTGTTCTGTGTAGATCTGAGAAGAGTTTTGTAAATGTGTATAAAAGTTTTTAGATCAAGTTGCAGATCTCAGCCTTGTGAAGGAAAATAATCTTTTCATAATAATACGCGAACATTAACAACAGTGTACCATTTCACTTTCTTGAACACAAAGTAACATAACTACATAAAAAGTTGTTTCTTGTTGTTGTATATTTAATTGCTTTGCTGTTTGGATCCAGAATGTAGGTACTTGCAAAATATAATAATAATAATAATAATGGATGGCATTTATATAGCGCATATCCATTGCCATTAGAAATGCTCTATGCGCTTTACAGAAGCTCTCTCACTCGCACTTTCTTTCTCTCACCCTCTCTCTCACTCTCCCTACCTCTCTCTATCTCTCTCTATCTCTCTCTATCTCAGAGCAAATTGTAACCGCAGCCTGTTAGGCGCAGTTCACAACTCTAAAGTATTATATAATAATATTTGAATATCTATTAACATTTATTTAATAATGAATTATAAATTTTTGTTGGTGATATGGATATCCACATGAAATTTTTCTTCACGGGCGTAAGTATGAATTTCCTTGCCTCAGAGCAGAGCACCGGGTATAACTTTCAATGTTATGACCAGATTTGCTTTTCCCAGACCTGAGATATACATTTTAAAAAATGTATTTCGATAAGACGAGATGCTGTCCTGAGTTTTCTACACAGACAGGAATTGTCAGTGGTGGTTTTCCTAGACACCCTTCAACACATTTTTAGCTCCTCAAAACAAATTTCTTGAGACGGGTTGAAAACAAAGAGGGGGTCTCTTAGGATTTCACTGGTCTGTCTGGGGGTAGAAGGTGTCGATTACCACATCCCGGGGCCTGGGGGTCGCCGATAGAGCCTGCGTTATCGCTCACTCTCGCGCGCAGCCCAGACCTGAAGGTGGAAATATTTAGACTGGGGGGCCGAGTGACAGGGGGGTTCGGCCGTCACCTTATCTGGGACAGAGTCGAAAGTTGTTGCTGTATAAACTACAGTGATAAATTTTGTGCCAACTCACTCGTTTGTTGATGTCGTTTCAACACTAGCGGGTTTTTTTTTCTGTGTGTATGTGTGTGAAGACGTAGAGGATTCAGTTATGATAGAAATGAAAAAAAAAAAGAAACAGAGAGAGAGAAAGAGAGAATGAGAAAGAGAGAGAGAGAGAGACAGAGACAGACACAGGAGTAGACAGAGGGATGCAGAGGGAGACAGAGACAGAAACAGACAGACAGACAGGCATAGACAGAACGAGAGGGAGAGAGAGAGAGAGAGAGAGAGAGAGAGAGAGAGAGAGAGAAAAGAGAGAGATAGAGAGAGTGTGTGTGATAACATACAGTCTTCCCTGTCTTCATTCGATCAATGTTACTGATTTCGCTGAATATCCATAAGCAAAATACAAAGAAAATGAATGAACTAACAATGCAAGTAGAGAAAGCGAATGAAACTTCATAGAAAGCTTAAAAATCCTTTCGAATACACACGGGAAACACTTACGTGTAAACTCTATAAGAGACTTCTTACAGTTTTATAATATTCATACAAGGATACAAGGAGACCTACTATGTTTGCCCTGCGTAAGTGCATTTGATTTCGCTTTACTAGACGCATTGCTAAAGGAAATCCCAGTTTTAAGTTAGGCCGTAAAGCCACAGAAATGAGTTTCAAAATTGTCTGGGGAGTGGTTTCAAAAGTTGCCATTGTCTACAAAAACTAATATTTATGAATGCTGGCAGTTTTTCCTTTTCTCCTTTACCTATCTGTTTGTTTACTTTATTTATTTGTTTATTTATTCATTTATTTATGTGTATTTTTCACTGTGATAATATAGTTCGCAAGGTTAAGGTTAGGGTAGTCAATAATAGTAATATTAATGATTACAATAATAATTGTAATTATAATAATAATAATGATAATAATAATAATAACGATAACAATAATAATAATGATAATAATAATAATAACGATAACAATAATAATAATGATAATAATAATAATAATAGTGATGATGATGATCATAATTATTATAATAATAACAATACAATAAGGAATGTGTATTTTGACTATAGTAATGACAGTCTCGTTCCATTTCTGTCTTTCTTTTGTATAATTTTTATTGCATTTCCGTGGGTAATCCACTGTCATGTGGCATTTCTGAAGTGGTTAGTTCTGTAGCAACCAGTAGTTCTTAATCTGGCTCTTTGCCACGTTAAATATGCGTGGACCAGTGAATAAGCTGGTGTTTTTTTTTTAACACACAGGTGATCCAAAACTTACTTTACCATAATATTATTTTATTAACACAGTTACATTTCAACTAGATAAAATGTATACCAATTATATTTCAGGTAAATCAAGCGCGTGTCAAGCAAATTTAAAAAAAAGCGAGTTCAATTAAATGTTCAAAATAATCTCTTTCTATCCTTAAACAGGGTCGGCACCTACTGGACACAGTATTATTTGATTCACCATGATACAAAAGAGCGAGAGGGTGAAAATGCGAGCACCTAAAACTCTCTGATTGGGTAAATGAAAATTATGAAACTCTGTGGACTCGCTCAACATTTGACTATAAATTCCGCGGGCACATCCATCTGAGACACAATCCAGTTTTTAATGTTTTTTATTTAAATTTTTTTAGAGCCAAAGATAAAAAAACAACAAAAAAACACAACAAAAAACGAGTTTACATTCATTGAGTAGAATGGAAAAGTATGGTGCGAAATTTTGTAGTGCCTAGACTGCATAACTACTGTTCTACGAACGGCACTTTAGCTAGTGTATATAATAGAGTAACTTTTGACCACCCTGAACATGTATTTTAGGCATTTAATGTATTTTTTTTTTTTTCTTTGTGTAGAAAGTCGCAAGGATTTTTAACTATTGCTCCAGTTGTAACTGGGCTGCAATGGCACAAAGGCAAATTTCCCGAATGGGATTAAAGAGTTATACAAAACAAAACAAAAAAATTGTTGCAACACCCGCGAACGCGTCAAGTCGCTACGCGGATTAGTTACTTCAGAAGGCTTTGTTGCACAAACTCCTAACTTCTCGTTAGACAGCGAAACAAATTAATGAAATAATAGTACACACACATACATACACACACACACAAATCAACAACAATAAACAAAATAATAACGACAATACAACCGTAAAAAAATCTTGTAAGTACAACTTGTAAGTATTACACTTAAAAATAACAAGTTTGACTCTCTGAACAGCATTGATCACTGACGCATTAAATTCGAGAATTATACCTTTTAAGGGCATAACATCTGGGGGGGGGGGGGGGCTTAGATGAGCTGTGGATAAGTGAAAGGTATACAGATCTATAATAAGTTCAAACACTTTGCCTCCTCATACTGACTGCAACAGTCGTGAAAACGACACCAAAAGATTGGTATCAAATTGAATGTATCAGGGCGAAAATGCATAGAGTTAAAAATGATAACTGGGGTTTTTCCCCGAGTCTCAGGGCGAAAGTGTATTAACTTGAGGCTGTTGTTAGGGAAGCGTAGTGGTTTACATAGAAGGTTAAATATACATAGCTCTGTATTTTCTCTATTTGGCTTTGTAATAATACGCCCCTCTAACAACATCCTTAATCTGGAGCCGTAATTGGAACTTTGCAGGTGAGCAGGTGAAAATGAATCAAATTGACTGTAAAGAACACGTCGCTGTGTCAGAAACATGCATTAAAATTGACACGTGGACATTTGATAGGAAATGGTACTAATTTACATTCATAATTAAAGTAAATGTTGCTGGTATCTCCAACACTGATCAAAATAATTCTCTCAAACCTCTGCTTTTCAGATGTCTTCCAGATAAAGCGACACACGTTTGCAGTGTCCCTTCGTGAACAGTAAAGTTGTCCTAATGTGGAAAGCAGGTTGTGACATACAATGATTACTCCCTTGTACAGTTCGTCTCCATATGGCTCGAATTTGAGTTTGAGTTTGAGTTTGGAGAGACGATAGACAGAATATAACGGAACGATAGGAGACCCCACCAGAGGCGTCCATTGACCACCATCACTGCGATATCTATACTATATATATTTGTGGACTTGAGATTTTTCGTTGCAAAAGGTTTCTGAACCACTCAACACTCAGACTTCAAATTTTATTTGGTGCATCAGAATGGATGTAAGGGTGCACAGTTTTTAATAGAAGTCTCAAATCGGTGTAGTTTTTTTTTATTGGAAATTTATTGTTTCCCCAATTTTAGATCTATTTCGAGTCATGGTTCGCCATTTTAAGGTTTCGTTATCACTTCCTGCAATGTGTTCACTATCAAACACACTAACCCGTGCGCAAATCATGCTATTGTTTTCCATTAATTACGGCCTCTATCTTCGGTTGCCAGGATCACGCGTAAAAAGCGAAGCTTTCCCCTCTCTCTGAATCTATACTCTCTGGTAAGACTTATTTAAAAACAAACAAACAAAAATAAAATAAACAAATAGGAACAGGCAAGATGAAGCAGGTCCATAATAACCACCCAGAACTGAAACTAATATTCAAACCGATATGTCCCGGGCAGGGCCGGGGACCTCAGCTAGTGGTGAAATAATTGTAACGGGTACTCTTCAATATTGCCTTAAAACTATTGAAATAAGGAACAAAAAAAAAAAAAGACATGCTTTGAGACTGCAATGATATTATGAGCATTTGAGAAAGTGTTGTTGAGGAAACCAATATTTCTGGTGCTCTTGACAACTTACTTAATACATATCAACCCGTTATTCAGGCATGGACTTTACATACGTTTGTTTGAGCCATGATTGAAAATAATGCTTTGTTTCATGGATAAGTTTCTGTTCAATATTCTTATGAAAGCGCGACCGAGGCTTTCTAAAACAGATATTTGACATTGTTACTTATCTTTTTTTTTAACACATCATGTAGTGTATAAAATGCTAATAATTAGTTTATTTCGATGGATTTGCACTGTTATTCCACTGAAAGTCTGGGATGTTCTGTCCACGCTTCAAATAATAGTTTCTCTTACAAAACTGATTCCTGTCGAAGAAACCCAGAAACTTATACAGGAAGGGTAAAATAGCAAATAAGAAATTAGAGTAAGCTTGAGCATGTCAGCTCGATAGCCGATATATTCCTCTGTGTAGTGTTTTGAGAACATTAAAAGAGAAAAAAAAAAAATAGATGTAGTCTACCCGAACATTAGAACACGACTGGGCCGACATCCAGCTGTGATCTTTTGCCATGTTTGGTTACACTTGATTAGTTTTTTTTTAAGCATTTACCAAAAAAAATTCGATGATAACAGTAACAGTTGGTAGTCTTCCTCTTACTGATTAATAATATTTGGACCTGTGTTGTTACAAGTACGTACGCCCCCCAAGTATTTGGGGTTTTTTTGGGGGGGGGGGGAGGGGGGCGGGCGGGAGGGCGCTAGGGGTACGTATTTTAAGCCTTTTGTGACTCCAGAGCTAGTGAGCTCCTCCCGAAATATTCCTAACAACAGCCTTAATTAATTATTCTTTCAGATTTTCTTTTTGTTTTCCTCCTGTTTTTTTTTTTGGGGGGGGGGGGGGGTTAAAAGGATAGGGTGCAGGGTTAGGGATTCGATAAGATTTAGGGTTGAGGGTAAGGACGGGGTTAGGGATAGGTACGTATAATTATGTAAGCGCCTCTAGCGCAAAACGCTTGGGGAGTGTTCGTACTTACAACAGTAGCCTATCTGGACACATTTTAAAACTTGCTACCTGTCATATTCACCTGTTGAAACTCTTTCTCTCTGCATTTTGCCCGAATAGTATTTTGTAGGGTACAGCGATCAAAGAACCAATTCATGTAGTATGGTGATTGAATGGCGTCTCATATTCTGTTTCAGTGATTGTATAGTTTCATATACTACAATGATTGGTTAGTATTTCATACAGTTATTGCACTGCTTGTGTAGCATTTCATTTACTACACAGATTGAATAGCATTACATCTTTACAGAAAGTAAATAGCATTTCATGTCCTTCAGAATCCGAACGGAATTTTGTATGCTACAGTTATTGTACAACAATTCATTCACTGACTTACCATAGATCAAGAATTGTCGTGTGCGGGGGGGGGGGGCGGGGGGGGGAGGGGGGAGGGGGGGAGGGGGGTAAGGGGGGGGGGTGAATGCTGGATTGAGAAGAATGACATGTCAAATTTGAGCCTCATGAATAAAAGAGAATTCCATCTCTGCAACTTAATTCTATTTTCGGGTTTCGTGAAATTTGAGTTCAATTTTTAAAGAAAAATTTAAATAGTAGCTAAGATAAAAGACACGAAATAATTCGTTGATTTCATCTAAGTGGAATTAGGCCTTGATTCCACTATAAGATTGGAAGGTCCTGTAGAGGCTCATCAGGTCATCTCAGTTTCCAATAAAGTGGAATTACGTCACTCTTTCATTCATAAACACAGCTGGATCTCTCAGCATGAAAAGTATACAGTGTCATCTACAATTTCAAATAAAAATTTGTAATGAAAACAACATAAAGTGATTATTATCATCTTTTCGCCCAATCAGATTTTCTGTATGTCGTAGAAGCGTCACTAATTCTGGGCCAACATGGCGGTCGTTCTGACTTCGATGTTCTGTTTCTCGACAAAGTCAGGGTCAGAGTCAGGGTAAGACCACAGACTAATAAATCAACCAGACTGGAAACACAAGCTTCGGGCTGTGTCGTTTTTTACGGAAGTTAATGAGATGCGGCGGTATATCCAACGTGACCGCCGCTCGGGAAATTCCGATTCTAGTTCTATCTGCAGTAGAAATTTCTTTTTATTTGTCAAGATTAGTTGTATATGTATCAATAATGCATTAACTTGCCTATCCTTTCATTTTATTGTCTACAGCTGCCTTTTCTTTATTGTTCTAAATGATGACCGTATGGACTTTTAGCGGCCGCTGCATTGTAGCTATGCTGAAGCGTCGGTCGCAACCGTAAACCTAATGTGGCGGATGGTTCATGACCTTTCGCTGTTTTGTGACGTCACACAATGGGCTCATCCAGTCTGGGTATTTTATTAGTCTGTGGGGTAAGACTCCGTAGGGCACTGGATCAAGTCTGTTTGCCTCGGTTTTGTAGACTATGAAGTTAAATGGGGCCTGGCACATTAGTGAGATTGAAACTTATCCGAGAAGACTAGGTACTCGATCCTACCCCCCAATAGGACCAGGGACTTGAAAATATGAGAAAAATCCAATTTCCAAAATTCGGAGGGCCCGTGTGCACGTTGCGCACGTTAAAGATACCTTGGCAGTTGGAAATCGTAAAGAGCAGGCCGAAAGGCCGCTGCCCGGGCAAAATTTGAAATTAATAGATTAAAATTTATCCATATCATCTCCGCCCCCCCCCCCCCCCCCCCCCGCCAGAACAAGAAATAATAAAACAAGTAAAGTGAGGTGTAAATGCCAAGGGCAGCGAACCTCCTAAAATAAAGACCTCAAATCAAGTGAGATTGAAACGATTTTGTCCTGTTAGTTGATTCAAAGCCTGAGTTAAAACCGACCCAAAACAGCCTAGACTCCGTGTGCTACCGGTACTTGGGTTAGGTTTTCGGTAATAAAACATCGGAAATGTTGATGAGTCTTAATAAAATGCATGTTTGCCAGTCTCTGAATCAACAAAGTTTTTGGATTAGAATGGCCACCCACCCTGAATACATTTTTTTTCTTTCCTTAAAACAAGAACATATTTTTTTTCTTTCGAAAAGGTTAGGATCAGGGAGATGAGAGAGAGAGAGAGCGAGAGAGAGAGAGAGAGAGAGAGAGAGAGAGAGAGAGAGAGAGAGAGAGAGAGAGAGAGAGAGAGAGAGAGAGCGGGGGAGTGAGAGAGAGAGAGAGAGAGAGAAAATGAGATTTGTTTAGGAAAAAAAAAGCGTGTACCTGTATTCTCGGTGGGTGACCATTCTGATCCCAAATCTAATCCCATAGCCCACTGAGTCGTCTGTTTGCCTCGGTTTCGTGGGCTGTGAAGTAAAATGGGTCCTCGCACATTTATGAGATTGAAACAATTCTGTCTCGTTAGTTGATTCAAAGTAAGACTAAAGTCTGGAGTCAAAATCGTCCCAAAACAGGCTTGTCTCAATGTGCTACTAGCCTTAGGGTTAGGTTTTCGGCAATAAAACATCGGACATTCCGTCATGTTGAAAAGTCTTTATAAAATAAATCTGTTGCCAATCTCTGAATTGTGCACATGGGCAGGATAATAACCTTGTGGGATTAGATTGGTCACCCACCGAGAGTACACGTTGTTTTTTTTCTAAGTCAACTCTCTCTCTCTCTATTTCTCTTTTTCTCTCTTTCTCGCTCTCTCTCGCTCTCTCTGTCTGTCTGTCTGTCTTTCTCTCTCTCTCTCTTTCTCTCTCTCTTTTCTCTCTCTTTCTCTCTCTCTTTCTCTCTCTTTCTCCTTCTCCCTCTCTTTTTCTGTCTCTCTCTCTCTTTCTCTCTCTGTGTCTGACTCTCTCTTTTTCTCTCTCTCGCATTTTCTCTCTCTCTCTTTCTCTCTCTCTGTTTCTCTCTCTTTCTCTGTCTCTCTGTCTCTCTTTCTCTCTCCCTCTGTTTCTCTCTCTTTCTCTGTCTCTCTGTCTCTGTCTCTCTTTCTCTCTCTCTCTTTCGCTACACATATCAAGTGTGTATTTTGGGAGGTCAGAAACGGTGGGAATTATAACAAAACTAACCATGGGAAGAAACTGCTCCATTATATCAGTGATAATATAAGGAAATTTCAACACAATTTTAACGAGTATACTATAAGTTTCTTTACATTCATTTAAAGCAATTTTATCTCAAGGATGACACTTTGGCAAAGTATGTACTATCTTACAACAAAAACTTAATCAGATATCTCATTTGTTCCAGCGAGTTGAGTTATCGTCCTGAACTGAGCTCATTTTTTCACGTTCATATCAAAGAGCAAACATTACCTGATAAGCTACCCGAACCACCACCATCACAACCAGTGTGACTCCCAAAGCGCTCTTGTTTCAGATAGTTCCACCGAGCTCCCTTCTCTGCTCACATTTATATTAGTATTCCCGGCCAGATAATACATGTCTTTTTTCTTACTTTAATGTAAAACTTGGAACAAATGTAAAATAAGACAGCAACATTTTCAAAGACCAGGCAGAAATCCGGGTTTAGTTGGGTGGTCTGTGGGCATTCTGAATGGGCTTAATATAAAGTCTTATCTCCCCCCCCCCCCTCTTTTTTTATTTTGGTTTTGATAGGATTTCCCCTAGCATTAAATTTGGTTTTGTTTAATTTTTTCTTCATTCACTATCAAAAGTTACCAAATAAATGGCTATTCCGTCTAGCTGACTTTGCCAATTAACCGTATCTCCACAGCACTAATGAAATTGACACATTAAAGCGGGGTGATCCCACTGATAGGGTCCCCTCTCTTGATACAGTTCGTGAAATTTAAAATGGCTACATTGAAACAGGAAGGAAAAAAAAAAGAGTGCGCTTTAGAAAATGAAAGCCAGAAAGTGAAGTTCTCTAATATACTTTTTTTTTCTTATATTCAATGTTGTTATCGTTTCCTCTTGAACTATTTTTAATGTGTCTCAACAGAGTTTTATCACTCAGTGTTCGAGATACGGTGATATGACATTTGCATTACAATTGGTAGATACGTTATCACACGTATCTTCGCTAAACGATTTGAAAGCTCGTCTGTGTGGCTGTGGGGAGGTGGTTTAGGGGGAGGGGGATGGGGGTGGGGCTCTTGATGAGCACCATCTCGCTGGGAACGAGCAGGGAACTGCAGTCACATGACTATAAAAAACTACTCAACATGCATGGCATCAGACAAGAGAGATATGTGGATATGTTGTTGGTTCTCTGCGTCATCTATCTATGTCTCTATCCGGCCATCATCTATCTATCTATCTATCTATCTATCTATCTATCTATCTATCTATCTATCTATCTATCTATCTATCTATCTATCTATCTATCTATCCATCCATCCATCCATCCATCCATCCATCCATCCATCCATCCATCCATCCATCTATCCATCCATCCATCCATCCATCCATCCATCCATCCATCCATCTATCTATCTATCTATCTATCTATCTATCTATCTATCTATCTATCTATCTATCTATCTATCTATCTACCTACCCATCTATCTATCTATCTATCTATCTATCTATCTATCTATCTATCTATCTATCTATCTATCTATCTATCTATCTATCTATCTATCTATCTATCTATCTATCTATCTGTCTATCTATCTGTTTACCTATCTGCCTACCTAGTCATCCAAGGGAACTTTATATGGAACACTGCACGCATTCGAAAACAATATCACTATCATCGACAGCTCATTTACCACTCCGTCTTCCACACACCATGACTAGTTCTCAGACGAACCTTCACCACAATCACAACCACGACAACATCTGCAAATTCAACAACAACAACAGCAACCTCCACATCACCACAACTATCCCCACCACCACTACCAGCATCACATCACAACCAAACAGCAACAACTACAAGGAGATTTCCATCTTGCACTTTGCACAATCTCCGCATAATCTTGTCAAGCAATAGTGAGCGTGGTCACCATCGAGATGGGTGACACATTATGGTAGTCCAAATTCCTTTTCCCAGGTTCAAAAACAACTACCCCCCCCCCCTCTTTCCCCCCAAAAAATGTTAGAGACCCCCCAGAATCATAGCTTGGGTGTGGCCTGGCCCCCATAGAGTGGTAAAAAAAAAAAAAAAAGAAAAAAAAAGTCAAGGGCCGAAACACTTGTTTTAAGGTGTGGTTCTTTCCCCTGAACATCTCATCCAGATCTCCTGCAGTCTCGTTCCCCAGGCCGCGAGTACCAGTTCTTCGAGTGGTCATTTGTGTATCAGATTTAGACATAAACTCAAAAATGCTCTGTTCTCATAACTTTTATTTGTACAAATCTCCAACATGTGAAACACAGAAAATTGGTCATAATTAGAAATGCTCATACAACGAAAGAAAAGTGGTGTTTTTTGTTGTTGTTTTTTTTTCTTTCCCATGCCCACAAATACGTCGCATATGAATCTGTTAACAAACCAAAGTAAATACGATAATTATTCACAAGTACATTTTGAGTGCTTGTATGGTAAGTGAACTTTTTTTTCTGTTTCTGGTTGGAGTTGATATCATCAATGTTTACATTAGCTATTTTATAGTCTCAGTTTGGAATATAATACGTTGCAAATTTGTTTCGGATCTTATCTGTTTGTTACATTCATTTTCATGTCCAATGTTAATTACAAGGAATTTTCCCCACCCACTTGACTGGTTAAAGTCAAATGTAAGAATGATATGGGAAATCTGCATTCTTAAAAAACATTTCACTATTATCAATATTTTCTTTTCTAATTCAGTGTGTGAAATCTTAAGTGTTTCTAACACAGAAGGAATTTTTATTAGTTTTGTTCATATCTTTATCGCCATCACCATCATTATCATCATGATCTTCATCATCATCATTTTTATCATTATCATTTTGAACAATATAAGAACAAAAAAATCTGGTTTAAATTGCATTCTAAAAAAGAGCTTAAAACACGTTTTTGAAATTAAGTTATAATTTCATATAAATGAACTTTTAGATTTATAAATCACTGGTATTTTTATTGTTTTTTTTATCTTCCCTTGCATGCACGGATGTGAGCGATGCCTCTGATCAAACAAGGCGTATGTTCACAACGGAAATAAAATATAACACAAAATGAATATTCATAAATTTCCTACACAACTCTTCCATTGGCTCTAAACGTTTGTAAATCCCGAATTGTTTGTTTGTTTATTTTTTGTGTTTTTTTTTCCTTCATCATCTTTTTCGTCTGTGAACATACACATTTTTTGGCCCGTCGACGCTTCTGCATTAAACTGTCAAACAGGCATAGAACAACATTAGAAACCCTGCCAGGATGTATTCCCATTGTCAGGTTAAACGTTCATTATTCTCTCTGGACACGGTATCGAATGTAACGTAAGTGATGGATGCATTATAGTGATTGCTGCCTATGCATCGAATGAACTCTCAGGAGACATTGGCATGCATTTAGTTAGCGCCATTGCTAGGTGGGGCAGCTGGCCCAGCGTTTTCGCCTCGTTGTGGGATAGCTAGTGACTGGCTGAATTTTTCCCCTTTATTTTTTGTTTTTCATTAATTTGCAAGGAGCGGGGCAAGGAAGGCTGCCGTTTTATGAAAAAAAGGCACTATACCATATTCTAGGCCATATTCACTGTTCAGTATCACAAGCTAGACTGCCTTTTGTTGAACGACTGTTACATAGTCACAAACGAAATTTCCGGTGATACTTTTTCATTCAATGCAGACGAAATTGCATCTCATTTTTGTGGCTCAAAACCATGTAAATAAATAATGTTAAAGTCTAAATGTGTAGCCGCTGGACAAAATGTGGCACATCATGCATTTTGATGGAATGGAGATATTGGTATCACCAGATAGGTTATTCAAAGCCGTTTGATTTGGTTAAAAAAAAATATTGCTGTAATTTAATTAGCAGAGAAGATAATATGGCCTCTCAAAGACAGGACGTGACACAACCACAGTTTTGAAGAAAACGCTTTTAAAATTTCAGCTTTTAGTCAAAATTATTGGTGGTGACTCGATTCAAAGTCAGTTTTGAGGCATTTACCCTTCTCAAACAGGATTATCATTTGGAAATAATTATCATACAACGAAAGAAAAGTGTTTTTTGTTGTTTTTTTTTTTCTTTCTCATGCCCACAAAATACGTCGCATATGAATCTGTTAAGAAACCAAAGTAAAGAGGTTAAACTTTTAAAAAATACTGAAAACGCAAAATCGATAAAATTGACCCCCTGATACATTTTAACCATTTTCTCGAATCAGGTAGTGCCGAGATGTGACTCATTTTGTCGGGTGGCTACACAAACTTTGTCCAAAATGGACGTGTCCACGTAATTTGTCCACAGAAATTGATGATGTACACAAAGCTGCATAATATTTGGAAGTGCAATCTTGGTGTTTTAGGTGCTCACATGTTCACTCAGTAGCTTCATTAAAGTATGATGATTTTACACAATGAAATGTGCACTGTCTTTCTATTTAAAATATAACTTTGTACGACCCGAGACAGAATACCCAGACGAACCATTCCTTCTTCTACGTCATGTCCACCAACTGAGCCAGTTATAACTACTGTGACTACTACTCTTTTACGTTCAATTAAGAAGGGATGATTGTGGTGCAAATTGTTGCATTGTTGGCATCGATGATACGCTCGCAAGTCGGCGGGCTGAATAATTTTGACGAATTGATTCGTCTCGATATCCTGTGTCTCGGGTACGACTGATAATTTCTTTTGTTGTCACAAAATGGAAATTAAACCAGAGAACAAAGCCGGGTGGGACTCGAAATATTGTAAAGTGTAAAATTTTCTATTTTTGCAAGTACATTTTTTTTTCTAGAAACAGGCACGAGGGACCCCCCACTTCCCAGCTCATGTTTTGAAATTCACTCAGACGTTAAAATACATGCGTAAACTAATCTACTTGACCATCGACCTGTTCAATCAGACTGCAAAGGTGGCTAACGAATCCTCATTGTATTTTAATTACTTTCACCGAGCTCTGTGACGTGTTTATATCTCATCTTTCCGCTGCGAGCGGCCGCGTGACGTCACTCATAATGGCCGCTGCGCACGCTTCACTTCCTGCACACATCCGAGCCATTGCCAAGGACGGTAACTGGATATCTCCGAACGATTATACCGACGATCTGCTAAATTGCGCACTTGATTAACGGTAACCAAAACGAGCTTGCGACACGTTGAATCGGTTTTAAAGTCACTTCCGGTTTGTTTAGCACCGCACACGTGTTAAATTTTTATACTTGCCAGGCACGGTTTCTCTCGTCATTCAAATCAGCCTTGAAATTATAGAACTCTCAACCGTGAACTGTAGGCTGGAGCCAAACATCGTACCTATCTGCTTCTGATCTCCCAACTCGCATTGTTTATAACTCTAGTTCTCTGTCTCTGTCTTTCTCTCTCTCACCCCCCCCCCCTCTCTCTCTCTCTCGCTCCCAACCTCTTGCCCTCGCACCTTCCCTCTTTCTCTCTCTCTCTCTATCTGTCTCTCTCTCTCTCTCTTTCTCTTTCTCTCTCACACCCTCCCCTCCATCCTCTCTCCTCTCTCTCTCCCCCTCTCTCTCATACATACTCTGTCTCTCTCTTTCTCTCATTCTCCCTCTCTCTCACGCACACATACACACATACACTCCCTCCCTCCATCCCTCACTCTGTGTGCACGTGTGTGTGTGTGTGCATAGGTTCTAATCCCTACACACTGAATCTTTCTTTGGTTACACCGCTAGTGAGTGAGCCCAGCTTACATTTAGGTGGAATATGTTGAGCTTAAATTCCGGAATCGTTTCGTCGTGTTTTTTTTTGTTGTTTTTTTGCCACGTCCAACTCACAACATTAGCATAGATAGTACAAATTAATAAGAGAAAATAGATAAAAAATAAGAAACTAATCAGAAAGTAATAAATAATTAATATAATGGTGTAATGAAACGGGGAAGGGAAAAACACATCCAATGGTGGCTCGGTTAGAAAACACAGGCCATGACCATATACATTTTTCAGCAACTGCTATAATTATAAACAATTAGCAATGTAAACAATCAGTGTCAGGAAAAGGGATTATACGAAACACCAATTAGCACTATATATGCAATTACTGAATAAACAGTGCATAATAAACAGTATGCAAACAATTGCTATTTAAACAGTTGGAATGTACAGACTAGTGCTATAATTAATTGCAGTTTCAGCAATAAATACTGCAACAGAGTATTACCACTGTTTCCCGTTAAGACAATAGCAATGGTCATATAAACTCTTCACTGGGAAAATATTAAGCGAAACAAAAATCTTTGCATCGCTCAAGCAAACACTAGGGCCTTAGGCGCATCTTGTCAGTCTGTTTTCTCCCGGTTTTAGTGTGCGACGTAAACTAATAAGTTCAACGGGACCTCGCTCACTGTCGAGTCTGAAACAAGTTTTGTCTTGCAAGTTCGCCCTGCGTCAAAATTGTCTCGAGTCAGCAGGCTGAAAAAGAGACCTCGTACACCGAGACAAAACAGATCGTGACCTTAGCTCGTTGGCAGTTCTGGCTCCACTTTTTACACAACTTACAGAGAAATTCGACGTTAACCGTTTGCGGCTTTAGTATTTTGATATTAAGGAATTGTGAATCGGAACTGTGAAACAGCTTGTTGAGTGCCACAACACATTTTAAACAAGTGTCAAAGTGTGCATTTGTTATATTTTTTCTACATACTAAAAGATCTCCAGTTTTTCAGAAAATGGAGATAGACAAAACAAGAACTTGGGTCGGGAGACGCAAAATAGGCTCCACCCAGTGCACCACCACAGCCAACGTGTGCAATTTCATTGTTACAGCTTTTTGTGCAATTGACCGGAGTGAAAAGTGAATGTGATAGGCGTTTACAGAAAGACAAGAACTACAGGTGCATGGCCAAAATGAACAGCAAAGTCCTAGTCTGCATTGCCGCGCCCTATAACCCTGTTGTTTAGGTGTCCTTTAATGACGCCATTTCCGTTATCTCTGTCATCTGAGACGCGAATTATCGCCCTTAGGCATAGGTGTCAAAATGTGCCCTTACACATACCAATGAGAGAGAGAGAGGGGTCCTGTCCTACAGCACGGGGTTTACTTCGTACTGTTTTCCCCCATGTCCCGAGTCAAATGCGAAAGAAATGTCAACAACGAATCATATGAGCGATAATAATAATAAAGACTTTTATCAGTCCTCATTTACGCGAATTTTCTTGCAGGAAGAGGTTGAGAAATTTGACATGGATTAGGATAACACACACACACACACACATAGATACACACATACACACAAACATATAAACAAACGCACACACATAAAAAGGGAGGAGTGTTAACACTGCCAAAATTGAGAGTTCCGACTGAACGGACGGCCCTTCAATGTATTGGAGGTCGTTTATCTGAAGTCTGACCAGGATGAGCTCAACATCTGTCGATCATCTGGAGCTATCACGTGACGTTTAAGTCTCCAGTCTAAACCCACTGTTATGAGTACTTGGCTGTTATCCCCTCGATGAAAGTAAATAGAAAAAATAGCAACAAAACCACAGGGGAGGAAACAGATTTTGCTCTCACTGTACCGACGTTATGGCTTATCTCAAGTTTGACGGCTTTTGAGAAAGGTGGATAAAAATGCCGTTAATAAAGGTGAAATGTTTATCTTTTGTTGTTGTTGTTGTTGTTTAGCTTATTATTACGGGTATGGTTTTGCCCATTTTTATTTGTGTATATGGTTATGTTGGACCTAACTACGAGACGAATATCATGAGGCGGTCAAGACAACTTTGTTCTCAGTCTGACTTACGCCATTATGCTTACCACGATGATTTTATGTCAGTGTAATACATACTGGATATTATATAGTAGACCATGTGCTGTAAACCAAACGATTTATTTCGTATTTACGACGTTACTAATATGAGTATATATTAGTTGTTGAAGATGGTTATCTTAGAAGGTTAATTCAATTATACGACTGAAGGTTAATTCAATTATACGACTGTGTATGAGTTTCAATCATGTCCTCCCAGACAAACATTCGAACACATCCATGGGGAGTATCAGATTGTAGCTCAGTCAAGATTGAAGATAAGATTGTATTTCACTAGCATTTATGTAGTTGTTATTTGATCCAATATGACAACATCTTGAGTTTGATCGGGAGAAAACTGTTACGAATGAGAAGTCTGTATGGTATTTTATGAATGATTGATGAAAGTTGACTTGGTAATTGTCGTGTGAATATAACATCTGATTTGATCTCCGGTTTCTAAAGCTGGGTTTTCATCTGTGCGGAAACGGAAACGGCAACAGAAAAGGCAAAACCCTTTCAAGTAGTGAAATAGAAAGAATGTTTTTATCTGTAACGAAACGCCGGTTCCATACAAATGGAAACGCTCTTTCATTTTACTACTTGATGGATTTATGACGTTTCCGTCGCCGTTTCCGTTTCTGCACAGATGAAACCACGCTTTAAGCACATGCTTAATCCATAAGTTCTGTGTGTAACAACGTACATTTCCTACTGGTACAGTGGCACGCTACGGGAAAACACTACATGCTCCAACTAAGGTTGAATTCGCTTTTCAGCATTGTTTTATAGGATCAGATGTGCGCATCTTCTATCTGGATTCTAAGTTTATACGACTGGCAGTTTCTTTTGGTCATCATAAAATGATAATTAAACAAAGAATAAAATGGGTCTCAACATGAAATATTTCCTTGCATTTCCAGTTAAACTTTTTTCTTTTCCTGCTGCTGCAGTCTTTCTCCATAGAATGGCAGAACTGTAATCACCATCAGATGTGGATGGAAGCTAATTAAAAGAGCTATAAACTTAGAGACTTTACTTTACAAACAAGTTGAAGGGTGTCCCAAGAATTTCGTATTCCTTCTTCGTGACTTAGGGTGTAAAAAGAAGTCACATTGAAGAATTTAACGAGGAAACTCGTCCTCTCGTCGTTACAATGCCGGTATTTAGTGATCTAACTCTTTCTAGCAAAATCTATAACAGCGGCGGTTGTAGATGTTGAATAAAAAAGATTTTTGCTCAGCAGTTTAGTGGACGGTTTTGCCCTACTTGTGTCAGTATGGATATGCTTGTGGAATGCATCCATCTCGTTATAATGCCAATATTTAGGGACAACTGTTTCTAGCAAAATCATATGGCATCGGCTTTGCAGATGTTGAAGAAAAGGTTGTTTTCACTCAATGATTCATTGGACGGAGTTTAGTAGCAGGTTTAGCATCAGTATCTCTAGGGCACGTCTTTCTTATTTCTACAACACCATTATTAGGGACAACTGCATGTGGCAAAATCATATGACATGGGCATTACTGATGTTGGAAGAAAATCTGTTTTTGCACAGCGGTTTTATGAACGGAGTACTGTTACATCTGCGGAATGAGTCCGTATTATTGCTGCGACACCATTAATAGGGACAACTACAGGACAATGTAGCAAAATGATATGAAATGGGCATTACTGATGTTAGGGGAAAACCTGTTTTTGCACAACGGTTTTGTGGCCGGAGTACGGTTACACCTGTGGGATGTACCTTCCTTATTGCTGCAACACCATTATTAGGGACAACTGTCTGTGGCAGATCATTATGACATGGGCGTTGGTGATGTTAGAGGAACAATCGCTAAATGGACAGAGTTTAGACGTAGGCCTATGTCTATATGGAGTACCCCCTGCCTATTGTTATAACGTCACCATTATTGACAACTCTTTCTGGCCAACCAAATAATATTACGTCATGGCCGTTGCAGATGTTGATGAAAAATTCTGTTTGAAGACAAAGTGGGATTTGGAGAGAACAAAACAGCAATGTTGATTCTTGGCAGATTGGTGGAAAACAAAATAGAATTAATATGTCAGAACTTGTGAGGCCGAGACTTAAACCAGTATTAGAGAGAACAACGTTGGACTCAGGGGTGAAATGACTCGCATCAAGATATGCAAATGTTGGCCAGTTCTATGCTAATACACGGGGAGATAGAATTATCTACTCCATTTGATATGCAAATTACCATACGGGGGAAACATTATGCCTATTTTGACGGGTTTCTATATTCAACCGCCAAACACATGACGTATTTGATAGAGATGTCTGACCTCCCTTGTTATATTTGAGACAGAGGTTAGAGATTGGCCGATGATTGTAGAAACAGTCCTGAGATCTTGGGTCGGGTTTTTAATGGTTATTTTCAAAAAAGTGGCAGCTGACACAGAGCAAAGTTACTGGACATTTGAGGGAGGAAAAACTGAATGCGTTTGTTCAAATCTATTTCTTTTCTTCTACATCTCCTTACTGTTAATTCCTACATCCCTGCCGTTCCTACCTCTCCTTTCTATTTGTTTTTGTTATGTCGAGGTTGTTTTTTGTCAACATTTCAAATTTACAAAGGAATATGGTAATTTCTGGGGGTAAAGTTAATTAACGGATTAAAATATTAAGAAGCGGGAGATGTTTGAACTGACAGAAAAAGCAAATAGATTTTTTTTTTTTTTTACCGAAGTTCAATCTCTTCTGTGCTGAGCGTACGTAATTCGGGGACAGAACATCAAGATATAAATGTCCCCGCTTTACACCTTCCGTGTCTCTCTAAAGACAGGCACGCGATATAATTAGCCATAAAAATATCACATGAAAGACTGAAGGTCAGCATCTGGGCGGAGAGATAAGGTCCTCAATGTGACGATGGCTTTCTTGAAACTCGGGGTATTCCGTCTATTTCCAGGTAGATGTTGAGATTACCCCGGGGTTGCAAGCTGTGGACATGACCTCATAGAGACCAGTGAGGATATTGACCTCAATCAGTTTTAATCAAGCACTCAGCTGCTGTTGGCCGTGTGTGAAGGTCTGGAGATCCAGTATCTCAGCGTGTGCTTTACGCAGGTTCTGAAAATTTCAAGCGCTTGACGAGGGGAATAAAATATATTTAAATTTCGGCTTGTGGCTTAAATTATAATATTTTAGGGTGACAAAACACCAAAATGTACGAGAAAACTTCATTTCTGTTGTTGTTGTTGTTGTAGATCTGGTATAGTTATTGCCAAAAGCTTTTTTCAATTTAACATTAATGGAAGGCAAGAAACTTAATTAATATTCAAATATTCAATTCCATCGGGATAATACAGACCTTTTTGGGTGTTTGTTGCCACAGGAAATAAGCTATAATTTACATTCAGATTTGAATTATAAATGCAAAGAACAAGGATGTAAACGCACCTGCTTACAGAACGCAGTTCTTCAACTTAGAAAAAGCAAAATGGATAACAGGTTAAAATTTTCTAGGAAAAATACAAAAAAAGGCGAATAAAAAGCATTATTATAGGTAATTAATTATTGGAAAGTAAGACCACACACTTGGTTGAATAATTGTATTTTTAAGTGAATGTGTGCTTGAGGTGTGGGTGCAGGGCGGGAGAGAGTGTGATGTGAGTATTTTTTTGATGTGGGAAGCCGTGCATATATCGAACATTCACTCGGGGTACTTTAATCAAAATTTAGTATTGGTAACAACAGGAGTAGACTTAACAGTCAGTGAAATACGTGATTAATTGTGGTAATTATTGAGAAACTATTTCAAGAGACCACTAGTGATTCACTATAACGTTTCTTTATTATTTCGCGACCTTGGTTCTTGTTTGTTCCAACTTTACATTTTGCGGAACTGAGAGATTCGACGTTAAACGTTTGCGCTTTATTATTATGATAAGAAGTTAGAAGAAATCGAAACAGTGAAACAGCTTGATAAATGCCACAGTGTATTTTAAACAAGTGTCAAAGTATGCATTTGTTATACCCCCTCTACATACTGAAAGGTCCTCAGTTGTTGCTTTTCTTTTTTTTTTTAGAAAATAGACACAGAACAAACAAGAACCCAGGTCGAGATTTGTTTCTAACCTGCCGTTCTACCTCTCCTTTTCTTGTCTTTTCCATTACGATCAGTAGTGGTAGTTGGTGATCTGTTGTTGTGGTTGTAGTGACAACATCATCGTAAAGTGGATGAAGCATGAAGAGGCAGCTGTAGTGGAGATGTCGATGGCAACAGATCGTTTGTGGCAACGGTGGTAACACTTTTTGCTCATCTTGAAATTGGTAAGTATTATTTTCATAATGCCACTGGCCACGTCTTAGTGATCTTGTCCAGAGCATCCGCTCTGCTCCGCTATGTTTCGGAAAAATGGCGTATGATAAAGTAAAACACCCTTTGTCTGTTTTACTTTGTCATACGTCATTTTCGCACTCTTTGAGCGTTTTACTTCATACGTCATTTTCCTTAAAATAGCGGAGCGGAGTGGATGCTGTGGACAAGACCACTTCGTGTGTCTTACAATGAATCTGATCACCGTCCTGTAAGTTTAACTGTACTGTGCATGGCAAACATAATGCTAACCAAGAGTAGGACTGTGAAAGATCCCGGCATATATATTGGGGTTATCCATAAACTAAGTACTCTACATTTTGTCAGTTTAAAAAAACAACAAAAAACATTTTGGCAGCTGAAGTTGTGCATTGACAAGTTGTACAATTGGCCAAAGTTCCGTATCTTAAAATGGGAATAAGCTAAAAAAAAAAAAAACCAAAAAAAAGTTTCGTTACGCTTCAGTGGATCTGACACATGGAAGAAATTATTCTGTTTGTAAAATTGCAAATGCAAGGTGTACGAAAAATGACTTTACCATAATATTATTTTCTCAACACAGGTATGAGAGGTCCTAAGTCTATTTCAGGTGAAGAAGAAGATAATTATTTTGAACATTTGATTTAAAATGATTTTAAATGTACTTGATGTACACTTCATTTAGCTGAAATTATGCAGTTTGGCGTACACCATATTTGGTTGAAATTTTAAACTGTGTTCATGAAATAATATAATGCAGTAACTTTTAGCATGACATGTATTTACTCTGTTCCAAGGTGAAATTTCTCAGTAAACACCGATGGTAGAAAAGACTAGACCAGACACCATGAGTTTATCAGTCCAGCGCTGCTGTCGCCAAGTATTTTATCGCGATGTGATATTTTATTGGTTATTTCCCTTTAACTGGTCTGCATTGAGAATGACGCCACAGCTCAGTCTACTCGACGTGTGCGCTGCGCCTTGGGTGGGATGTACGTGCGCTTTATCGCTTCTGCCTTGCAAGAGGCTACACTATAGGAGTTTCTTTGAGAATACTTCCCGTTCAGGATACAGGCTTCGTATTTATCTTCCAGAAGAATTAATTCTGAATTTCAGGAAAACTTGGTTCCATTGTTGTTTGATAATGGCTGTTGTAGGACGGTAGAATTTTTACATAATTATTATTATTTAAGCTACAGTGAACAGTGAACGCAAGTTAGTATTTTGTGTACTCGACTTTGTAATTTGAGTACGGCCCCGTAACACAAAGGAGTGTGATAACCAGCGCCAGCAATAATTATTATTGGATGTTTTTACTTTTGATGCATTTGCATGGTTCCTTCGTTGTTTGTTAATATTAGTGCTCGTTTTTCTTTTCCTTTCAATTATAATTATTCTTACTTTTTTTGTTGTTGTTGCTTATAGCAAAATCAAATGGAAGTTTAACTCTACAAGAATGTTATATAAAATCTCACTGGATTGGTGTTTAGGTTTTTATTTTGGGAAGTTCGCTGCCCTTGGCATTTACATCTCATTTTTCCTCTTTGTATTTCTCTTTATCTTGTTTCTGTGTGTTTTTGTGGTAGGGATAACTTCCTTTTTCAGAATTTTGCCCTGGCAGCGGCCTTGTTCGGCTTGCTCTTTTCGACTTTTAACTGCCAAGATATCTTTAACGTGCGAAATTTGCACACGGGCCCTCCGAGTGTTCCGTCCTTATCATTGATCCTTTCCCCGAAAAAAAATTCCAACATGCCTACACTGACCGGAGATCGAACCCGATACCTTCGGCATGAGAGATGAACACCTTGCCTCTTGACCACCGTGTCCCCTTCACTGAACTGGCTATGAGTAAAGTAATTGAAACTGCGCTCTTCCAAAATTTTAAAAATCATCTGGACGGTGCAGCATTGCATGGTGATCTTACACTGCCTTTTTGATGGAATGTTGTCGCAAGTAGGTACGTCCACCAAGTTTCTTACGCTAGGAGTACGTATTTTAAAGCCTTTTGTGACTCCGGAGTTAGAGAGTTCCTCCCGAAATAACCTTAACAACAGTCTTAATGAATTATTCTTTCAGATTTTTTGTTTTTGTCTTCCTCCTTGTTGGTTGAAAGGGCAGGGGGGCAGGGTTAGTGATTCGATAAGCTTTAGGGTTGAGGATACAGACGGGGTTAGGGACAGGTACGTGTACGTACGTGCCGTTAGTGCAAAACGTTTGGGGTGCGTACGTACAAGTAACAACAGCCAAATTTTAAATTTAATAACGTGGACCGTACAGCATAGCTTGGTGATCTACACTGCAAGTTTGGTGACAGAAAGTGACATAAATAATATATATATATATATAAAACAACCGAAACACACAAAAGAGGAGGGGAGGTATGGAAAGAGAGAGAACTAAGAATGAAAAGCGACAGAAAGAAAGAAAGCAAAAAACAACAGATGCAAAAAGAAGCAAAAAAGGGAGGTGAGCGGGGGGCGGGGGGGGGGGGAATTGTACATATATTATATGTAAACAAAACAAAAGAACGCGGAAAAGGGGAGAGGGGGGGGGGTGTTTGTTTAAAGAAGAACAGGAAAAATTGTACATATATATAAACAAAATAAAAGGGTGGGGGGGGGGAATTGTACATATATTATATATAAACAAAACAAAAGAACGCGGAAAAGGGGAGAGGGGGGGGGGGTGTTTGTTTAAAGAAGAACAGGAAAAATTGTACATATATATAAACAAAATAAAAGGGTGGGGGTGGGGGGGGGGGGTAAATCAAACAAAGAAAACGATATGGAAACAAAAACTACAGAAAGTAATAAAATTGTCGTAAAATTGACAATGAAAGAGATAACAGGACATTGATCCGCCCGCCTATTCCCATGTGGAAGATTGGGGCTATGGTTTCCACTGGGATAATGCTTTCAATCAAAATGATAATTTGATCAAGAATCGTTAAAACTTATACAAGTAGAAATAAATATATTGATGAAAAGAACATGCCCATCGGCTGATAGATTAATGCTATTAGTGGCTGTAATTAGAAAAAGGCATTTTTCGTACGGTAAATTATAAATTTTTATGGAGACAACAATAGTGAACAAATTAGCTGAATGTATGTGAACAAAATTGCTTTTATTTTTAATCAAAATCATTTTGTCATCCAATCATTGTGTATCGATGTGATTAAACAAATTATTAACTGTAATTATAATTAAATGAATATTCATATTAATATTTATATATTATGTCTTGTTGAAATTAATGTTCATCATCACTAACTGTCAACGTCATTATCATCATCACCAATATCGTTACTTTTGTCATTTTCAACGCTGTAGTCATCACCACCAATGCCATCATCATCATCTTTCCGCATCACTATCATCACCACGAATATCATCATTTTATCATCATTTTCGTACCCGCCTTAATCATCATTGTAATCTCTACCATCATCATCACCATCATCATCGTCATCATTATCATTCTACTTCTACCACCACCACCGCCGCTACGAACACCACCACCAATCAATACCTTCGTCATTTTCACACCCACCAAACCCATAATATAATTAAGCATACCATCACCAACATCATCATCATCATAACCACCACCATCGATACCTTCGACATTGTCACACCCACATTACCCATCATTATAATCACCACCATCATCATCATCATCATCACCATCATCATCACCACCACCACCATCAATACCCTCGTCATTTTCATACCCACATTTCGCATCATTACAGTCACTACCATCAACATCATCATCATCATCACCACCACCACCACCACCACCACCATTATTCGGCCTTATGCGTACCGTTACTATCACTACATTATACAACCAACTGGCTACAACACTTATCAACATTTATACTCTCCAAATCTCACAAGCACCTACCTCTCACACTCAACCACTACATCATTATTAAATGAATTACTACTTTAGGATCATGTTACCAACCAATGCTTTGTCTCGTAGTATCCGATTACTGACCACTCCGGATAAAGGATCAGATCGAATCTCAGCTTAATGGCTACTAAAAAAAAAAACAGTGGCGCCCAGCGAGAAACCGGGTAGAATTGATGGTTTATGGCTTTCTTAATTGCTCCATTATAGCCACACAAAATGGTTAGTTGATCAAGTTTGGAGAAATAGGGTTAAAGCAGTAGTTGCCCCCATCTTCAAGTTTCGCAGCTTTTATTTTCCCCAACAGTGGGCTATTAAGACGACAAATTGTTGTGGCCATAAATAACAGAGTGGTGTAACTCCACTTTAATTGTTCTTGAGAAATTTGAGTTTAGTTTTGCTGTTTGTTTTGTTTCCTTTCATTTAATTTATAGACCTAGAGCAGGGGTGGACCAACCGCGGCTCGCGAGCCACTCTTTGACCTTCGATAATTATGTGGCTCGTGGAAATTGTCCCTCCAGCTATTGACCAAATAATTACTAGAACAAGTAAATATCATGTAAATAAAAGCTGGTTTTTCTACCCAAATAGTTTTATTTATGGCAGTCTATGTTAGTTTGTTGCTAAAATGCAAATTGGCACGTTTTTCTTAGATATTCCAGTAGTTCACTGCCGTATTTAATACGTTCAGTACTGTTAAAATAATCATCAGTCACGATTTTGAAAACTTTGGTATATATATGCATACTTTGTGATTACTGAAACTTGGCTATTACAAATAAACAGTTTAGAAAATCTGCATACATAAGTAAATGCTTTTGTATATTTATGGCAACTAAAGGCGTATGTAATAATAAAAACGTGTGTGTAAATTTCTGTTCATATCTTGTGGCTCTCGAACATCTGAAGTTTATCGTATGTGGCTCTTACATTAAGCAAGTTTGGCCACCCCTGGTTTAGAGAACAGACACGAAATCAACAGCTTATTTATTGTCTCGGGAGAGTTGGATCTTTATTTCCAATGAAAACGGAGTTACGCTACTCTTCTTTTCATGGGCAGAATTTCCGGTCTTTGTATGTGCAGCGAATGGTTGATGGACGTTTGGGGTGGACTCTTCTTCTGTCCGATCATTTTTTTATATATATAATACTAGGTGAAGTTCCCGGCATTATCTGGGACAAACTTGAGAATCCACAGTTCTCTCTCTCTCTCTCTCTCTCTCTCTCTCTTTTTTGGTCTACAAAGCTTCCCATATTCTGCAGTCTACAGATTCCATGCGCACCTGAGAACTACGCATTCTTTTCTTGTAGGGAAATTCCTGGCACGGAATTGAACGCGCATTCATATCGTTTCCGGTGCGGTGGGCTTACGACAGGGAGCCAAAACAAAGATCATTGTATTTTACATGTTCACAACTTTTTATTTAAAAGTATCTGAAACTCGAATCAAACAATCGGTCGATACAAAAGCGATTGGGCTGGATTAGTTGACACTCAAGAGAATTAACTTTATAATTTTTGAAACTGTCATCTAGGCTGTAGCGTATAGCAAATAAAAAGGCCAAAATTGCATCACAATGAATTACTCCCGCCACTATTTTCTTTTTATAATAAGATTCTGCCCATTGGTCTTGGATTTTTCTAACACAGTGTGGCCGTTTTCGTGTCGATGTGCGGCCTCCATATTATTCAACATCAAACCAACTTTCCCTGTGTATATTTAACGTGCACTAGCAGATCCTGAGACACCATTCATTTGCGGAGTCTATTCCGTAGATTTAGCAACCCAGTTCGCGACCTTTAGTTAATTCTTGTTTGTTCCAGCTCCACTTTTTGTACGACTGAGAAATTCAAGGTTGCACGTTTACCGATTTAGTATTATGATAAGGAGTTAGAATAAATCGGAACTGTGAAACAGCTCACTAAGTGCTACAGCGCGGTTTAAACAAGTGGCAAAGTGTGCTAATGCTACACTTCTTTCACGTACTAAAAGATGAGCAAAATTTAGAAGAGCTAGGGTGGCGCCATGTCAGTGGAATTACATAAGGGAAACTGCGTGAGCAGAAATTATTGTACACAATCTGGACAAATAAAAATAAAAGAGATTGCTTAGTATCCCCCTTTTCCCCCGAAAAAAAACAACAACATAATTTCGTCCACGAAGGGAGCTGAAGGGGGAGGGGGGGGGGAAATATTTCTCCTTGTTAATCCACCCTACAGCGGAGACCGTCTGGAATTTTGAACGTGTGAACAAACAATAAAGATAATAATAATAATAATAATAAAAGCTGAATGGCTTGGACAGAAACGAAAGACGAGCGAGGGGGGAAATGTGTACGGGAGTGTAGTGATTTACGAGCCTTTCAGTGGTAGTAAAAACATCAGTCTCAGAGAGCACATTAATAATTCAATGATCTTCGTGCCATACAAACATTTCTCACCTGCATTTCTAAGCGAAAAGAACAAGACAAAAAAAGAAAACAAAAGACAAAATAAAAAAGAAATTCACCTCGTCATTAATATTTCACTGGGTCTGGCAGATTTTTTAGCTCATTAAGAGACTGTTTTAACTGATCCATTTCTAGCTAGCTTCGTTCAGAGAACATGTGAGTTCTCATACTGTCCTCCGGGACACAGTACCGAGACGAACCATTCCTTCTCTCGCTATTATGTGCACAAATTGCGACCGTATAAAAACCGTGAGTACTACTCTTTTTCGTTCAATTATGAAGGGGTTTGGTGCGAATTGTTGCATTGTTGATATTGATGATACGCGCGCAAGCCGACGGACGGATTGTGGCGATTTGATTCGTCTCGATATCTTGTGTCTCGGCTGCCCCCTTTAGAAGACAATGATCAGTGTAAAAGAGCTTTGGAGAAATGTGGTAGACTGCAAAATTATTGTTCATCAAACAACGAATATTTCTCAGTGTAATTGTCATGTACTATCTGAAGTAATGGTTTTAGGGATGGACCGCTCAGGACGGCTTGCGGTAGTGAGTCAGCTAACTTACTCTCTCTCTTAAAATATTGTCTGCAATATGTAAGTTTGCTTTTGCTTGAAAAATCCTCTTCTCTCTCCCCCCCCCCCCCCTTCCCGTTTCCCTCTTTTCAAATCTGGCATCTGAAATGCCATGGCTCACAGCAAAGAAAATACGAGAACAGTTAAGATTTTCCAACCTTGGGATTAAGCTTGGTACAGAATGGCAATTGCCTTTCCGTAACGTGCGGTAGCGTCCAGAAGCGCGTCCGGATGAATTGTATTTCCTTAATCCGAAATGCCATCAATGTACATGAGCGTCTTCAAATTTGGCTGCATTTCTTTGACCGACCAAAAAAAAAAAAAGTCCTGGCAGAAAAATTTCACTCAATCATGTGCTTGTAATTTCGTTCCTTTCAAATCAATGTCTCAAGTGTGACCAGCTAGCAGTGAAGCTTTGTGTTGTTTATTTTTTGTTTGTTTTTATTTTTGCTATCCGCGCCACACACAGAGAAAGTAAAGAGAACAATTTAAAAGCAAACAAACAAAGTAAAAAAAAATAGGTCACAAAAACATAAATAAAGAACCCCAAAGCCAAAAAAAAAAACAACAAAAAAAACTAACTTAACAAAAAACAGGAATTCAAGACCTCGCTGGAACTCGATGAGAAAACTGAATATTGACCTCCGGTTGAATTTAGTACATAAAAAGCTATTTCAACCTGTTTAAAATGAACAAGAATGGTATGGTGTTCCTTTTTAAAGTTCCAAGAATGAAACTGTACTAATGAAATGTAATGCCTTAAAAACAAAATAAAATAACTAAATAACTAAAAAGATTTAAAATAAGTAAGTAGATAGATAGATAGATAGATAGCTAGATAGATAGCTAGATAGATAGATAGATAGATAGATAGATAGATAGATAGATAGATAGATAGATAGATAGATAGATAGATAGATAGATAGATAGATAGATACTAAATAAAGAAACAAACAAATAAATTAATCAAATAATTAATTCATTAACCATTTAATGTCTAAATAAATAAATAACAATTAATAAACTCTGCAACAATATCACAGTTGTTTTAAGATAAGGGTTGATGCAGTACCCGTCTTTGTACCATTTCGACATAATTCTATTTCAAACTAAGACACAGATGTTTTCTACCTGTCCACACCTCAGATAGTGTACTTTCATTTCCACCCATCAATACATCAGCTGATGCCGCCCCGTTTTCTTCCTCTAATCTATCTATTATCGTCGGTCTCATTCGCCTTATCTCCTTCATTTCCCCAATTTTCAACGGCATCCTAATCCCGGAGAGCCGAGGTCAGTTTCCCTGGCCAGCTGACCAGTCCGAAAATTGACGAGTCCAGCCGACCGTTAGACCCCCTGGCAGGGGCTGGGCAGGGCAAGACAGGGCGTGTTCTTTCACTGACACAGCACTGTTAGGCCAAGACTTCCAGGCAGAAATGGGCATCGGTATTAACTCTCTTTTAGGTGAGTAATCGAGGCAGCGGTCTAGTGATATCAGGCTCTTTTGCTCAAAATTAATAATCAGGTCCAGAGAGAGTCAAACTACTGATGACCGAAGCACAGTCTAAAATTAGTCCGCCTGCCCTTGTTTTTACTTCTTATGTTTAATGTAATATAATGTAATAATTAACTTGTATAGCTCTCAGATCCACACAAACATGATGTGCTCTAAGGCACTGAACTAAAATTAAATACAGGACGAACATATTAGATCAATTCATCATGCTCCCACTCACACGCATTAACAAACATTTGATCTACTCTCATCCTGAAACCTCTAGACCAAAAAGAGACATCATTCAGTTTCAATGAAAAACAATCCTAAACAATTCAGTTTTGAGCCTATTTTTAAAATGTGTCGACGTTTTCACTTTTTCCCGGTGTCAACGCTGATGCTATTCCACAGCTTAGGTCCACCAATAGAAAAGCCTTTTCACCAAGCGTCAATCTGACTGTGGGTATCTCAAGAAGTTTCGTGTCTACAGATCTTAAGCAGAGACAAGTCATCCAATTCTGTGCCCCTTGAAGCCACCCTTCGTCCACTTCCTTGATACCTTTAGCAGGTGTTTAATTTATTCCACGGTTAATCCGGGGCAGTCAATGTTGCTACCTGTCCTTCAATTAACATCTATATGCTAAATGTCCAAGTTCAAAGTGACAGGAAATACAGATTCGACGTTGTCAGGGTAATTATTTCTTGTTGTTGTCTGGTGCACCATAGGTTGGTTGTTTCCATAGAATCGACTGAAAGAAAGTTATAAAGGAATCGCTGAGAGTTTTGGTTTAATCGATTCCATCTTTCATCCCAAATATTTCCTATCACTAATCATAGACAGCGTTTCCTACTGGCCTGCATGTTTTTTTTTTCTTCTCAACTTCTGTAGCTCCATATTCTTCCATTGTTACTTCTCTCTCTGTCTGAGTTTTTGTCTGTCTGTCTTTCTGTGTGTCTGTCTGTCTTTCTGTTTGTCTTTTTGTCTGTCTCTGTATTTCCCATAGCTAATAATGTAAAGTATCCCTGAAGTGGTGCTAGGCATCTAAAACTATCTGGCTATTTTCAAGGCTGGGCCACAGTGTAAAACATCTTGAATTAACCTCTACATCTGAGCTCTAATAACATTATCTTCTCGTTTCCTTACCTTTCGCTCAGTATTTTTTTTTCTTTTCTAGATGACTAGTTTCTGTTGACAGCATGATTGTATATTAGCTAATTTCTTGGATATAATGGTGGTCAGTTATTGACATAACCTTTCTATACTTCTATATGCTATTCTGTATGACAATCGCTCCTTACATTTCATTGATGGAAGAGGTGATTTAAATGGGACAAGGGAAGGGGAAGGGGAAGGAAAGACCCTAGTTAGCATTAACCCTGTAAGAGACAGTGTTCCATACTTGGAAACCTTCACCTAGTACCCAATGCCTATTTTGCGACATTTTGAAGTTTCTCAACGTATAACTTTCAGGGGTAAACATTTACATTTTTACATTCATTTGGCTATTGCAAATCAACTTTGCGAGTTTAAAAGTTTTTTTTGATAATTTTTGTCCTGTATTCAGGCTCGAAAGGGTCAAACAAAGAAGTGGTCAAGAATGGGATTAAGTCCCATATTGGTCAAAGAAAGCGGAGGAAACTATTACCCCCATATGTAGATCCAATGCTGAACTTCGACTATGGTTTTTGAGCCGTGTTTTGAATACGTAAAGAAAAGACGCGTCAACTTCTACCCCTGCAACACAACAAAAACCCTTGGCAGCTCCGAGATTATTCCCTGGCGTCTAGCTGGAGACGTCTCTCCCTCCCCTGGTTTCCGGTCCAGCAAACACGTCAGGTGACAAGACTGACCTCCGGAAACAACGGGGCCCTTCTGGAGTGGACGGCTGGGGTCGCTGACCGCTCTGACGTAATCCTCTTACTGTCTTGACTGTTTGTGTTGATGACGTCATAAGTCTGCCATGGTAAGATAAGGATTTGTTCCTTGCTTTTCCCTGCTGACAAATTTCTTTTCTTTTGTTTAACGTGTATTAGCGAAGAAAGGTGAAAATCCGGAACAACTAGATTAAAGAAAGAAATATGGCATGAAGAGGTAAAAGGTAACAGTAAAGCGGCGCTTAAATCTAAATGGAAAGACGTCCATTCCATGCACTCATAATATGATGATGTCTTACACACCCTGGCCAAAGAAAACCAAATGATAATGATCATCAGATTAAGAACTGGCCATAACCGACTGCGGCAACACCTGTATAAAAAAAATTCGAAGTTGGAGACACAGAAACATGTCCATGGGGAATGGCATGAGAAAATCCTAGCACGTCCTCCAGCATTGCCCCATGCAGTATGAACAAGAAAGGGAAAACTGCTGAACTGGAGGCCGGGCGCTGCAATCGAAGCTGTATGGGACTGAAGACTCACAGCATCCTTCACACAGGCCACTGCCCTCCTGGTCTAGCGATGGCTAGGACTAACATTGCAGAAGAAGGGGAAGAACTAGAAGAAGAAAAAAAGAGAAGACGAAGTTAACGTATACATTTTCGTACATCAATCTATTACACCCTTAGAATGATAAGGTTCAAACTCCTTTCCGTCAACTTGTGAAAAATTGATGATTGAAGATTCATGTGCTTGTGAAAAATTGATGATTGAAGATTCATGTGCTTGTGAAAAATTGATGATTGAAGATTCATGTGCTTGTGAAAAATTGATGATTGAAGATTCATGTGCTTGTGAAAAATTGATGATTGAAGATTCATGTGCTTGTGAAAAATTGATGATTGAAGATTCATGTGCTCATGGCTTTTAGCGATACGATATTTTTTTTTCTTTTTCGCAATACTTTCAAATCACACACCGAACCTGCTTGATACGATAGCGAAGGCCTGGTAGAAGTAGTGTGTAGTGTGTAACTCAGTTCAGCCAAAAAGTGGAGATAGAGCCTTGTCATTCTGAGGAGACGCCATGCGACCAAATTCCGTTTTGTTTGCTTCGTGAAGTTTTGGGAACAGTTTTATGGTTAGGGCTGGGGCTTGGGTTAGTTTTAAGTTATTGACCACAACAACCTTTCCCGTCGGTGACATTGCCATGACAACATTCTCAAAAATTCGCCACGAGTTGGCGGCAAAAATCCTATTGGACATTTTGGCTAGTTGGCCCGAAATAACATGAATTTACCATCAATTTCTACAGTATGCATAAACAACAAATTGATATTCATTTTGGAGAGTCAAATCTGATTTTACACCAGCCAAATCTGCATAACTTTAGTTAATTCTTGCAACCTTTAGAAAATTGGAAGAATTACTCACGAATTATGTTGGTAAACAACTATTTAACATATTTATGAAATTGCATTAAACTGTGGTATAATTAGAAAAATCAAAGTGCCAAGATCTTGTCTAATCAAGATGTTTCAGTATGTACGTATCTAAGATCAGCGTTAACATTTAGTTTCTGTTGTTTCGGCAGTAATTGTGCAGTTTATTTTGTTTAGCTTTTTTTTTTTTTCGTTGTTGTTCGTTTTATAATGATGTAGTTAATAATAAAGGCTTGTTGTAGCTGTAGATGTTGTTCTTGATGTTGTTATTTTTGTTGTTTCCGGGATTTAGAATAATATTGTTTTTCTTATCGTATCACATCTGGCAACATTCGCTACACCAGAAGACGCCAGTGAGCCTTTTCTTTTTCCGTTCTTTTACTCTGTACAAGCCAAAATATATTAACCAACGCCTAAGGCTGGTGGCACACTAAGTCAAGCCCGTTTTTGGGTAAGTTTTCATTCAGTGCGCTAGGCCTACCTTACCGCCAGCTGACTCAAGACAGCTTTGACGCGCCCGAACCATTAAAATATTATTGAGAATAAAAAAAAAACAACTCAGAAAATCTGTTGGGTCGAAACAGTGCTTGAAGCAAAATTAAAATACGGCAAAAAGAAAAAGTTGTACGTAGCAAAGCATTGGGTAAGAAATGAGGCAGAAAAGGGGTAATAAAAAACCAAGGAAAAAGAAAGATTTTGGTCTTCCTTTGCGTTTTATTGTATCTTTATTACTTCTTAAGCGAGGCAGTTTTTTTCTTTTTACCATATTTTGACCGAACTAGTCTTCAGACTTATTTCACCTCTCTCATTTTTTTTTTAGAGGGATATTTAGAAATTAATTTCTAAATATCCTTTAAAAAAAAAAAGTAAACATTATCTGCATCATTTCCACTGCCTTCTCTGTCAAAATGAAAATCTACGTCATTGCTTTTTGTTGTTGTTATGGCAGTGCTTACGAGCAGTTCTTGGATTGTCAAACATGTCTTGACTCAAAGCCAGAGAAAGACACAGAAGATCGTTTTTGCCCTCGGCAGTTCGCCTCAGCAAGACATTATAGCTAGATGTGTGCCATATTTTACTAAGGTTCCAAGCTATTTCACTTCATGATATTGAAGCTGTTATTGAGTAATGATATGTTTATGTAATGATGCGTTAAATGTGCGTATCATTTATGTGCTTTTATACGCTCTGTGAAAGTACATTTCCCCCATGGGATAATAAAGTGATTCTTACCTATCTATCTTATGTTATATCAAACTCCATTAGGAAGTCTGGCCAACTGCTACTTAGGGTATCTTTGCTACTTGTCAGGAATGAATGGAAACGACCATTTGGTCAGTATAAGTATAAGCCTAGCTGAGCATCTACAATATCATAACGATGTCTGTTAAGTCAGTTACATCAAGGGCATATAAAAATTATGGTGCACAACACAGGGCAGTTCCAGAGATCTGACGGGAGAACGCATCCGAAACTGGGGAAAGAACATTTGCGTCTCAGTCGCTTTCCTTGATCAGCCTCGAGTTTTCAACTCCAGCAGAACATTACAACGCTTACGGGAAATGGTCCGAATGTTTATTCATAGATACAAGCAATTCACAGTTCTGCATCGACTACCCCGCGATAGAGTATCGACACAAGTAAATCAGTGTAAGAATGAAAACAAGTGATAATAATATTCATAATAATAATAGAAACAATAATACTATAATAACCAGGAAGATGTGGCGTATCAGTTACACAACTTTAGACTGGCACATAATTATTATTCCATGTTCTGAGTTTTAATCGCTGGGCAGTGCAAATACTATAAAAAACAAAAACAAAAAATCTAGATCCATCTAGAGGACTAACTCGCCAGGGAAGCTCTGTCCACTTGCAACCCCTTCGCTCAATGATGCTCCTAAAGTTGCGTCCTTGTAGCATCTCTATTATGTGACTCAAATGGAACTCCTCCCAAAAATCATGACAAGCCACGTTGAGCATGATAAACTTTCATAGCGCACAAAGCCTAACTGCTATTATACAGACACTGGCAAAAAACACAACCACAAATGAATTGTGTTCATTTTCTATTACAAGAGATGTGGTTTCAAAGTATAGATGAAGAAACAAACAGTTTTGACAAGACAAGAGATAATTATGCTAACTTTATGTACAAAAATCATGCAAATCATCATGCCGAAAAGCATAATAGAATAGAAGATGACCTGGCAACAAGCAAAATAATAATAATAGTAAAATTAAGAGTGATCATAAGAGATATGAAAGTTCAAAAACAGTTATTACCATAACAATTGATTTTTAAAATATAACATTAACTTTAACAATAGGAACCTGGATTAAAACTGTACAGAACAAAACAACGTTCAAATACATCAAGTAATATACATTTCATTGCCAGTTGTTTGCAATTAAAATAATAATAATATATTAATAATAACAATAGTAACTTGCGAGTATATGGGTAATTATGGATTTCATTACTGGTTGTTTGCAACGAATTAATGACGAATATAATAATTATTTTACTAAAATAATAATGATGAATATGCCGAAATTTTCATTTTACTACAAACTTGTCCAAAACCCACTATCACGTCCAAGAAAATTACATAATACGTAAATTTGTGTAACTTTACGGAGGCCCACATTCTGTGAGAGAATAATTCAATAATACAGTAGACTAAACCCTTCCGGTGTTTGTGGCAATAATATCCTTCATGAGGTATTATTAAAAAGAAATGTTATTTTAATTAATTATTTTACATTGTAAATGACCGCCTTCTGTGTAAAGTAACTTAATAATACATCTCTTCAGGCCCTTGTCGTGCTTGTGTTTGCAGATGCTTTTGAAAAATAATAGAAGAGGCATGTGTCACAAATCCCAGACTGGGAGATGTAATAATTTATGACAGGACAACAATCACGAATAAACAAGTTTAACACTTAACAGAACAATCCATCAGACTCACACATTTATTAAACATAATTATACAGATAATAGCGCAATTACATACATTATATTATTGAAATTAACTGCCGTACAACGGCCTTATTCTCACATGCACTCTTCCTCGGATCCACAACCCGGTAGTTACTTCCTAAAGGCACTTCGGCCTCAGCCTCTCCCCTCAGGGTCGTAATAGCACATTAATAATTCACTGGCACCGCAGTCTCTCAATATCACCTTCCTATTGTCATACACCTTAGCATTCCACTAGCACCTCCGCAGGGCAATAACACATTATCATTTCAATAGCCCATCAACATGGCAATAGTACATTATCAGTTCACTAGCCCATCAACATGGCAATAGTACATTATCACATTCACGCTCATATCTACGTCCCTGTCCGTGGCCTGACTGCCACGACTTTATGTGCCTCTACTGTCCTGCACCGACAGCCTCACTTCTGGCCTATGTGTGGCCTCCGGCCCTATGCTGGCCTATCCTCCGTGCTCACTGAGGCGGCTCTTTAGCCCGTCCCCGACACCAGTCATCACTGGAAAAAACACTCTCATCCGTCTTCCGACTGCTCCCCTTATGTTCGCCCGCTGGGCTCTTACTAGCGTCCGTTCAGTAGGACCTTCTAACTTGCAGTGATAGTAATACAGCGCTTTCGCCTCATTCAGGCCCCCCCACAACTCACAACATGCACGCTTTAACTTACTTGTCTACGTGCGTTAATTTTACTCTCCTCCTTTCACGTCTTTCCCTACTTGTCTGCCGTGAGCCCTTCTTACTCTACACCCGCTCTGTAGCAATCCCCTTAATTGCACTCACTCCACTCGTGACAGCATGCAACAATCTTCTTGTTGTGAAGGATATTACTTTGTAGCTTTCCAAGGCCGAAGACGGGTTTAAGTTCATGTGAAGTAGGCTATACCTTGTTGAATAAATATACAAGTATGAATTATAGTCATTGAAGATGGAAAGTGATCTAAATACATCGTTATGATGTGTCTGTTTGAAATGGTCCGTGTTCTATTATTTGTCGATGAAGTGTTGAAGTGTCATGAGAATGTACCTGCTTGAATATTACGAAGTATACAAATATGAAATAGCCTCACTGAAGATGGAAGCTTATCTAAATATATCATTACGATGTTTCAGTTAGTATGGGCCTTGAACATTAATCCTGCAACTCTCAGCGCTACAGTAGTTATCGATAAAGTGTTTAAATTTCATGAAGTGTACCTTATTGAATGTGAAGTATACAAAATATATGAATTATCCTCACTGAAGAAGGAAATTGATCTAGTTACAACATGTTGACGTTTCTGTTCGTATGGGCCTTATATAATTATTAACCCTCCAAGGCTCAGTGTTCCATCATTTGTCGATATGTGTGTTAAATAAATGTCATGAAGTGTACCCTGTTGAATGTACAGTATACAAACTAAATATGAAATAAGGGCATTGAAGAAGGAAACTGATCTAAATACATCATTTTAATTTTTCTGTATGGACCTTCTACCTTAACTCTCTAATGCTTAGTGTTCCATTATTATATTTGGCATGTCACAAAGTGTCCAGTGATCAAGTTTTAGAACATTTCTAATTTTTCAACAAATGATTTATATATATAAATATTTAAATAGGCCTATCTGCATTTATTTGATGATTTTAAATCAGTTTTGCATATATTTCATAAATTCTGGATAAGGGGGTTGCCATCTAAGCCCGGAACATCACAGCCAGCTGCTGCCAGCAAAATGTACGCCTAAGTAATAGTGGCAGAAGCTGACTGTGTCTGACCGGGCTTAGTATGATAGGGTCTTTCCGGATGTACTAAGAAAATGCAGGAAATTATGGTGTGCACTTCTTGTCTGCCAACAGCTGACTGTGGCGTTATGGGCTTGACCAAAATTCCCGTATTGATCGCTGAGGTGAAATTGAAAACCAAAAACATCCAAGCCAGCGTGGAAAGTATCTGTGTCTCTTCAGTAAAACAGATATTGCACACGCAGTCCACATCACAATAAATCAAAAAAGGGTTTCACCCTGCTTGACAAGTTCTCTAGCCATTTCTCTGACACATGTCAAAGACGCATTGTTTCATCAAAGGAAAGGCCTGTACAGAAGGCCTATCACGTGAGCCATTACACAAGAGGATTGAATGGCCTCCCCAAACTCTGCTAAGTCTCCACGGATTTGAATGACAACCTGCATTAAAATGGACTGACAATAGACGGTAGTATATGAGTAAGGGAGGCAATAACGAATCCTATCATTCATTTTTCTACAATGAGTTCTTTCTTGTCTCCCAAGTCTGAATCATTTCGTCATCTTTCTCATTCTAGTTGAAAAAAGAAAAAGGTCGATCTGTCTGAGCATTTTTAATGCCCATCTCTCCGACCCCTCCCCCGACCCTCCACACAAATACACATTGAATTCCTGTTTTAATGTTTTTTTGTTTTTTTTTGTTAGTTTGAACTTATTTTGAAGACCCCCGCTTCACCTTGCCTCCCTAAAACCTGATAACAACTAAAGAAAAGTCTGATATTACTGCATGTAATCACAGATATCATGTTATGGTATAATCCCTTGACGTTTCAACGTAAAAAACAACAACAAACCACTATACACCAGAGAAAGGGAGAAACTATTGTACAATTTCAAAGCAGCGAACACAAAACACAATGAAAAAAGTTGCTCATTCAAACCCACATCGTCATCGTTCTCTAAGACTGTAGCACTCAAAAATTCGAAAAGTCACTACGTTCAACTACATTCAAAGCCAGCACCGAATCATCTAGTTATAGACTCCTAAGCCGAAATTTAATGTAGTCTGATAGCAAACTGTCAAAAATTCGTCATAAATAGACCAGTAGTTGTGCTTTCTTCTTCTTCTTTCGTCCACCAATCAAGATCTGCAGATATGTTCTTTTAATAAAATCTACGGTTTTCTGCAGTTCTGGCAGAGCACCATAGAATTTGACATTTAGGTCGGTGGGTTTTGAGCCAGTATGTTTCTCTACCACTTGTGTTAAAATAAAACAGTTTGCTGCTTCTCCTGAAAAGTAGCCAAAACCAGTTGCTACTGAATGGTTTTAGTTTTAGGGCATTGTGTCAAAATAGGTCTATATGCAAAACAAAAATCTCAGACATGAACAGGGCAGAGATTCATCAACATTTCGCCTCGGGCTACCAACATGTCACAACTCAACTGACAACTACACAACAAAGTTTATATGGCAGAGGTCGTTTACCTTCTCGATAAAACAATGATAGAAGTTGATGATGCTGATGGTGATGATGTAGATGATGACAAGTAATTGCAGATAGGCTGCGGTAGTTATCAGCGATGAGGACGGTGCAGTTTGTAATGATAACCGATAAAAAAAATCATGCATGATAATTATTGTTGCTATTTACGCACTCCTCCGTTAGCTGATAAGGAAAACAGTAATTAAGCTTATTGTAATAATGATACTAATACATGTACTGCTAGTAAAAATATACCATGAAGAAGACGAGGAAAAAGAATAGGTCTCATAATGATAATAATGATGACGATAACCTGAGGAGGCAGAAATGACAAACACAATACTGAAGATCTCTACCAAGCTAGAATATCTTTCATCTTTGAATTCATTCACTAGCGCGGTACCCACAGAAAGCTATACCGAGCTCCAGGCAAAATGTTAATAATAATAATGTGTGCATTTTTTTTTAATGGTTTGTTTTTGAATTTATGGAAAATGCATTGCCCCATCGTGCTGCCAACGGTTCTGATTTTCATTCTTCATCTTGGCGTCATTTTATTACAGTGCCATACATGTCATAAAAAGTTGGACCATATCAATTGTTTATTTGGTGCATAGTGTCCTGGCGCACATGTCAATCATTGAGTTCTGAAGCAAAACTGTACACTATCACGTTTATTATATAATATAAGGGAGAGAGAGACGAAGACAGAGAGGGGCAGAGAGGAGGTACGTCATCTAGTAATGATAATAATAATAATAATAATGATAAAAAATGATAATAATATTGCCATAATAATAGTAATAATTATAACAACATATTGTAAGTGTTGATAACAAAAAACTTCATTAGTGTTAATATCGAGCGTGGGAGTGCTGATAGTGGTGAAAGCGGTGATGGTGGTAGGAATAATAGTGGTTTGTAGTTGTGATGATGGTGATGGTGGTGGTGATGATATAATGGTGGTGGTAGTGATGCTGACGATAACATTCACGGTAATCACTATGACGGCTTTATCAAAGGAGTCCGGTGATGGTTTGAAAAAGGGGCTGAGCGAAAAGGGAGAGAGAGAGACAGAGAGACAGAGAAACAAAGACGGAGACGACAGAGAGAGAGAGACAAAGAGACAGAGACAGAGAGAGAGAGACAGAGAGAGCTGTTTCAAAATGGTGCACAACAATCGCCGAGAGCTGATGAACGTAAATGATACCAAAGTCGCTTGCCTGGCTAGATAACAGCTGATAACAGCCTGCTGATTCTTATGCATGGAAAACCCATACTGAACATGCTTTTTTGCGAACGAAAAGCTGTATCTAAAAAGCCAACATGAGCGATATCGTACTACTAGGGATTATCGACAAAAGCGACGATGGTAATGTTTGAGATTAGATTCTGATGTGATGTGAAACTATTGACAGAGAGAACAGTACAGTGTAATAACTATGTAATAACATTACTAGTATCAGTGCTACAAATTAGGAAGGATGGGTGATTTCTGATTCGTGTGTGTGTTGTTGTTGCTGTTGTTGTTAAAAACAAAGGGAGGAGGTAAAGTTAGAAGAAAATGAGAATCCCCCTTTTTTTTTTTTAGAGGAAAAAGTTCCAAAATATTAGTGAATTATTAAAGAAATACCGCGAAAAAAAAACAACACGAATTTCCACCGAACCGAGAATTATTTTTAAGTAGATCTAGCTCTGGTTGAAGACAACAGAATGCTACGTCGTAAGTGGTATTTTCATTGTTTCGCCCCTTTAGAATGACAAGGTTCTATCCCCACTTTTTGGCTGAACTGAGTTACATATTACATACCTCTTCTAAGGCCTTCTCGGTTGTGTGTCGAAGTATCAAGCAGATTCTCTGTGAAATTTGTATTACTAAAAAGAAAAAAGTACTCTGCTTTAAAAGCTATGACCACATGAAACTTCAATCCTCGATTTCTCAAAAGTGGACGGAAGGGAGTTGAAATCTTGTCATTCTAACGTTACGATTTTATACTTGAAATAAAGGATTTTTGTTTGCTAACATGGACAATGTTGTGTTTTCAACATACACACACGTTTTCTATGGCTATGTACAAAACTCTATTATGATGAAAATGGAGAAAATAATTGAAAAGGTTTACAATCCTCCGCCGATGCTCCCATTTGATAAAACACAAGTTGGCCTGCGAAAGTTCTACATACTATGCAGATCAGCCAAGTATTCGACAACTCTAAATAAATGTCGCCATGGTAACCCTGACTATCAACATAAAATAATGACACACCTCGCCGTGCTGTGCAATGCTAAAGGTCTTAGAGCCCCCGTTCACCAAAGCTGTATATTATTATAACTAGATCTATTATTTCATTCATAGTAAATTAGATTATTAAGAATACAAACGCATGCATTATAAAATGCATTATTTCAACTCCGATTACAGCACATTTCAAAGGTAGCCTTTGCCTGCTCCATTTCCATTGTGGGGTTCTAATTCTGATTGGACAAGGGTATCAAATTTCACAGAATCTCTTTGATTTCAAATGTCAGGCTCGAACGCTTGAATGCCAGTTTCCTCTCATGGCAGCATAATAATAATATATTTTTCTGCGGCTTGTGACTGCAGTCCAAGCTAGGCTTGGCTTGCTGTGGTCCTCTGTAACACTGTGTAAAGAAGTGTTTACTAGTTTTAACAGTGTTAAGCCTTGTCCTCCTATTGTCGTACTCGTAGGTTTATGATAATATACTCCTGGTTTGAGCAGCTGAGAGCCAATTTTAAGGTCGAGTTAGGTTTAAAGGTAGAAATAAAATTCCAGAAAAAAAAAAAAAGAGAAAAGAAATGAACACTTCTCACCAAGAAACCAAAATTTACTACTTTCATTCATTCATTCATTCATTCATTCATTCATTCATTCATTCATTCATTCATTCATTCATTCTCACGGGGAGATAGAAAAACCAAAATTCACTGCTTTCATTCATTCATTCATTCGTTCATTCATCGTTATTCTAATTTTTATTATGGTTGTTGTTATAACATGATTATTACTATCAAGCTGAGACAAATGAAAATGAATCTAATAACGAAATTACAGTACAATGCCCCTATTTTACATAAAACCACTCACATGCACAGTAGTTACACTGTATCATACTTTATTTAACCATTTCCCTCAAACTCCATTCCATGTACTACCGCAGAACTACTTTTTCCAGCTTCAGTAACCAATAACGAACGATGGATTAAGATGCCATTTGCGAAAAATAAAAAATTCATATCGTTCCACTTCGAACAACAGATTGCTTCAAGATATTTCCTGTAGTTAATGCACGTTAATTATCTATATTTACTGGACAAAAAAAAAAAAAGCTGAAACACTGGAAAGGGGTGTGGGTGGGGTTGGGGGAGGGGGGGGGGGTTGTTAATTTGCACTGTTATCTTAAAGGTCTCCCTTATTTTTGTAGCAAACGCCTAGACGTCCAAATATCACACTCAAGATGAAATGATATGCAAGCGTGGGTGATTATAACACACTCCTTGCTTCTCCCTTCCCCCGCCTTAATCACCTCTCTCTCTCTCTCTCTCTTTTTTCTTTCAATTATTCTTCCATAATGAGCGTTTCTCTAAAATGCAATAATAATTAACATACTCTATAATCTTTTCAACATGAGCTTACCATAACAATTGTGGATATACAAAAACGCTACAAAAAAAAAAAAAGAAAAAAAGTCTTATTCTAAAGACTTGGTCTTATCTGTGCAAGCTGCATGTGCGTGGAACAGATGTGTACAGGATATTGTATTAATTATGCCAAAATTAATCTTTAAGAGCAAAAAAAAAAAAAAAACGACCCAGTGCAACCTGATCACCATTTATATGAGAAAACAGATCCATTTGTGCAGTATCAAAACTCATTTTTTTTAATTGAATGTTGTTAAATGTACGTACGCCCCCCCCCCCCCCAAAGTTTTTCGCACTAGGGGAACGTATTTTGAAGCCCTTTTTGTCTCCAGAGCAGCTGGAGAGCTCCTCCGAAGCAATCCTAACAACAGCCTTAATGAATTATTCTTTCCGATTTTCTTTTTGTTTTCTTCCTATTTTCTGGTTGACAGGTTAAGAGGCAGGGTGAGGGATTCGATAAGATTTAGCGTTGAGGGTAAGGACGGGGTTAGGAATAGATACGTATACGTGCTTGCTCCCAGTACTAAACGCTTGGGGATGCGTACACGTACTTGTATGAACAGTCATTTTTATTATGCGAGGCACGGTTCCGTATGAAACGTTGACTCATGAAATTTAAATTTAAAAACACAAGAACAAAAAAAAAACCCGCTAATATTTATCTTATCTAAAAATTAGTTTAAGCCTAACCCTAAATTCAATGCTCCCCCAAAATATGTGTTTATTACATTAATGGGGAAGGTGGTAGAATTTTTGACTTCAAATCAGCAAGCCTTTCTGCGTCAAGAGAGAAAGAAACAACTAAAGCTGAGTTTTCATGTGTACAGAAACGGAAACCGCAAAGGAAACGGCAAAAACCCTTCAAGTAGTGAAATAGAAAAAATATTTTTCCTGACAGTCATGGAAACACTCTTTGTTTTTACTACTTGATTTATTCTGGACGATTCCATTTCTGTTGCTGTACACATGAAAACCCAGCTTTACTGCTCTGTGTTTCGTCACCACATGCAGTCGGTGAGTAAAGAACATATTTCAGTTTTCTATGCAGCCAAGTCTGCAGTTTCCCAGTGTTTTTAATGACGTGTGTGATATACCGGGCTCGTGGATTTTGGAGATACGGTTATCATGGCGCAAATTTAAAAACTCTGAAATCTTTGGGTTTGTAATGTTCTCCTAGTTTCCTCTAGCCCGTTCAGTTGTTTAGGGCTCCACATTAGATTGTTGTTACTTGTACGTTTGTGCCCCATGTGGGTTTTTTTTTTTTGGGGGGGGGGGGTGGGCAGGGGTGTATTTTAAAGCCTTTTGTGACTCCAGAGCTAGAGAGCCCCCCCCCCTCCCCTCTCCCTCCCGAAATAGCCCTAACAACAGATTTAATTAATTATTCTTTCAGAAGTTCTTTTTGTTTTCCTCCTGTTTTTGTTGTTGTTGTTGTTGTTGTTGTTGAAAGGGTAGGGGCAGGGGCAGGGAATAGATAAGATTTAGAGTTGAGTACAAGACTGGGTTAGGGATTGGTACGTACACGTTCGCGTCCCTAGAGCAAAACGGGGTAATAAGTACAAGTAACGATAGCCCCCACATTACGAGTATATTTGTGCTGGTTTCGCCCACGACAATCTTGTAAAACCTGGCCTACCTACTTCACTGTGACCTACCCACCAGCGGATTTTGAAGGCAGTAAAGCAAACTTCACATCCCCCCTAATCCACCGTCGTTGAATCAGAATCCTGTACACAAGCACTAGATCTATGCTTGTATGCATCCACAGAAATGGATATAGTGTTAAATCTGGCAAAATATAGCAGGTTCTCCAATTTCCCGTTTTCACATTGAGATGCTCAACCAGAAACTTAATATCTCGTCACCTGGACGGCAAAGGTTTGAAAACATGGCCGTTTTTTTCTTCTCTCTTTAAATTTCTTTTTATTTGTTTATTTTTATTATTATTTTTTTGAACAGGGATCATAATACAGCAAGAGTAAAGAACTTTTTATTTCTGATTTATTTATTTTATTTTGTTTTTATCATTATGTTTTTTGGCGTAAGAATTTCAAGTCCAGATGTATGTAATCTTTACAATTTTGATTCGCTTTAAACTGCAAAGATGACGTAAAAATGGTTACCTGATATTTCGGGGTTTTTTCTTTTTAATTACACATGGGACGGCTTAAGTTGACATTCCTAACGTCAAAAATATCATACGTTCTTGTCAAAAATTGACAGAATTAAATGCTAGGGAAGGTTGGGGTGAATAAATATGCATAAGGATATGGAAGACTCGCATATGGGATAGTCCTTGCGTATCCGGGAAACAACAACAAAGAAAAACAAAAACCGCGGAGAGACGTAAATTGTTTGAAACTCCGGAGACCCTCGGAGCAGCGTAACGAACGTGCCAGTGGGTGTCCTTAGCTTTGAATGTCATAGCATTATGTGGAACGTTAGCTTCACGTTATATATAGAACTGGGTGTTCTTTGAACTGATGGACACGTCAGACCTACCTCAGCGTTTGAAATCGGTGGGAAGCCAGTTTTTCACGTAACTGGATATTGGAAAACTGGAATGTAAAAAACTACAAAATGCATCCTTTTGATCAGCTGCAAAAATGTAAATACACTGCGTAAAGAAGACCTGTCTTCAGCCAGGACGGCTGTGTAAGTGAATTCAATATCACATTCCCATCTTAAAATTGAGAGTTCTGAAAGATTAAATCCTCCTCTAAAAAATTTCATTTAGTATGGCCAACTTATTATTATTGTTATTATTATCTTTTAATTATTATTATTTTTTTTTTTGGTTCCTGTTAATCTTTCGAGTAATGTCCTCTATTTCCCACAAAACACAACATCTCAAAATCTGGCCAGGTTTGCGTTTTGGGTTCTACGGTGCCTTGGCACAACAACAGCCACTTTAATTGCGCCTTTCGCGATCTATTTAAGTAATTTCGTTATGTTTGGTATTCAGAGCTTCATGAATCTAAATTTACACCTGAAAGAAGTTGTTTTGTTTTGCAAAAAATGACAGTACGGCACTTGACCATGTAGTGGAAACAAAAATTAATGATCCCTCACCCACGTCTCCCGGTCTGTTTTTGTCTTTCTTCTTTGGATGCAGTTTTATCTGGAGCAGAGAATGAGAGAAGCTAAACAGCGTCACACACAGCGATAGTTCTGTGTCACTCGGAAATGTTACTTGCTCTAATATGGTTCCAAATGGAGACATACTGTCACACATTACTATTCTTTCTTTTTTTTTTTTTTTTAAAGGTATAACCATTTCAACAAACAAACAAAAAATAAAGACGGATTTTCTGTAGGCTGTATCGGTGTCTTGTGTAAAAGTAAGTACAGATCTAAGTCGCAAAACCAGACTATTTTGTGCAAGATTCTACGCCAAACGTGGGTTAGTCTGCTGTATTTTCTGAAGCCCGAGTTGTGCTGAAACACGACATACACGGGGTCCAACTACTAGAGGGACAAGGATCCAAGAGGCAAAAAGCTTCTCTAAGCCTAGTTGAACACTGAATCAAGTCTTATTTTGCCTCGGTTATAGTGTGAGATTATTGTGGACTATGGTGGTTAAATTGGACTTCGTGCCTTGGCAAGATCGAAAACTAAGTCAGTCGCATTCGTTTGATTGAAAGAAAGTTCGAGTTTAAGTCGGCATAAGGGAGGTATCATACTAAGCCTGGTCAGACAAAGTCAAATGCTGAAATGTACACTAAAGAAATAATGGCAGAAGCTGACTGTTTCTGACAGGGCTTAATATGGCAGGGTCTTCCCGGATTTATTAAGAAAATATAAGAAATTATAGTGTGCAATGCTTGTCTGCCAGCAACTGACTGTGTCTGACCGGGCTTGGTATGATAGCTCCCTAAAACTGACTAGACTCACTGTGCTATTCGCCTTAAATCACACACATCCTGTCATTATCTGCAGTACGGATTACTCCGGCATTGTTCACAAGTCCACGGTCCTGATTTCTGCTCCTTTTTTTTTTATTTTGTCACGTTTTCTAAATGCGCCTCAATGACGTCATCACTGCACGCTCTCTTTTTTCCTTCGCGACAATAAAATATGAAAGAGATTATTCTATGAAGCAAAACACTTGGAAAAATGAATGAAACACGAACTGCCTTTGTACCCGAGTGTCATAAATCACCAAGGACTTCAGGTCTCCCTAACACTCTAAACCTGGCCGTATTATTCAATATTTAGATCCACATTTCACAGCACTTGAAGCGCGGAAAGCATAGCAACGTTGAAATCAAGTTTTAATACAGCATGCACAGCGAGCGCTGAACTTTTTGTGGAGAGAATTTTACCGCGTAGAGGATGGAAATTAGAGTAAAATAAGAACCGATAAATAAATAGCTTACAAATTCAAGGACGAACTGCACAATGATGTTATTGTGGTGTTGTTGTTTTTTAAAGTGCTGAAGACAACTGTCACAATGCATGCTGACTGCACAGCGGATCCTGTGAAATTTATTTTGGTACAGCTTAAGTGGCGTAATATACTAAGCCCGAAACGACATAGTCAGCTGCTGGCAGACATAAAAAGTGCATACCATAATTTCCTGCATTTTATAAGTAAATCCGGAAAAACCCTATCATACTAAGCCCACTCGGTAACAGTCAGCTTCTGCCGCTGTTTCTTGGGTGTACATTTTGCTGGCAGCAACTGGCTGTGATGTTCCGGGCGCTTAGTATGATAACCTCCTTAAGCTGTGTTTTCATGTGTATGGAAACGGAAACGGGTACGTCAAAAATCCATCAGGTTTCCGTACACATGAAAACATTCTTTCCATTTCACTACTGTTAGAATTTTTGACGTATCCGTAGTAGTTCCCGTTTCCTTACACACGAAAACCCACCTTTAGGATGATAAAAGATACAACAAGAGTACGCGTTTTGAAGAACGGCGAGAACTGTTTCAAATAAAACAAATCTCTTGATGGTCTGGCAAATAAAGGTAATAAACAGGGGCGATGTCAGAAAAAAAAAAGTTTAAAAAATAGGAACTGTTGTTTCTGCGAGAAACGAACCAACAAACTCCTCTTCTCTCAGACAACAACAACAACAACTCATTTATATCCAGACAGAACCACCACCAACAACTACTACAACAACACCGCTTTTTCTTGGCTAGACAGAAACAGCAGCAACAGTAACAAGAACAACAAAATCTCTTGTCTCCGTCTGAAAGACAGAACCACCACCAACTAGTACAATAACACCACTTTTTCTCAGCTAGACAGAAACAACAACACCAACAACTACTAAATCTCTCATCTCCGTCTGAAACAACAACAGCAGCTCTTTTCTCAATCAGAGACGACACCCAGCTACTAGCCACCCTATGGAAACCGACGAGTAGGGTTGACGTCAAGTTTTGCACATATAAAATTACGTTGTTTCTACGTAGATTCGCCGGTTACGAAATCGTTCCGACGTCGGTTTGATCTAGGGAGTCCACCCCTACGGCAATCTCTGGCTATTTGCTTGCTGGTTCATCTTATTGTTTCAAAAATCTTCGATTACAGTAAAAGTATGATTATCTGTTATTAAGTGAATTGATCTCGGTTGTAGTATTATTATGGTCTTTCTCCTTAACACAATCCTGTGGGATACAAAACATAGGATTTCCCCCCTACAGGATAACTCCCGTTGGTCCCCCCCCCCCCCACCCCCCCCCCCCGATCCCTTCTTTGTGAATCCAAGTATTTTGTCATCGTAATGTACCTATGGTTGGTGACGCACGGAGACATGAAAGTTTTGCCACGGTTTTGTGGACTTAACATGGAGTTACCTGGGGACATCGCGCACTGCTGGGGCTGAAACAATCCTGTCTCTCTAGTTGATATCAAAAGAAGTTTAACTTTCAGCCAAGTTTTGAGTTTGAGTTTGGGTTTAACGGCACGTCGGCACGATGACAGCCACTTTGCACCTGACACTGTGTTTTTCATGACCTTACTTTGGGTTCGTTTTCAGCTTTCAGATTCTTATAATTAATTAGAGCAAAAAAAAGTGACATTAAAAATCGAGCGGGAAAATCCCCATATTATAAAGTATGTCTGTCTGTAATATGAATTTTGCAAATATGATAAAAATCTATTATATCAACTTATAGATTTCGGCCTCCGTCAGAAACCGACAAGATGCGTTCTGGGTCAACGTCAGAAAAGAAATGTTCATTCTAAACCGATGCTATGATTTCGTAAATCTCATCGTGCTTTTGAATTTGACAATTTCTTTGTTTGGTTTCTGGAAAAGTTAAATGGGAGCTTTTAAGCAAAATTGATCTAATGCCTAAAAGAACGTCTATTAGACAAATACATAATCGATAGACAAAAGATTATTCATGAGAACAAGCCATTGGCGTTCAATGGGTTAACTGACCTGTGCGCTTCAGGAGGACATTGAAAGATAAAACTACACACCCACACAAGCACACACTCAAAATGACACAGGCAAAACACGCTGGACTATGTTTACGCTGACAGTGACATTTATTGGTAATAGAATTCATAAGATCAGCCAACGTAAAATTTTAAAAATCGAACACTGAAATAAAACAAGAGCAAAAACAAACAAACAAACAAACAAACAATAGAAACATTGTCATGTTTCACCAGTTTCGTGGGTATTGTAGCCCATGAATGCAAGAACATGAAATTTCTCATTCATAAGTGAAATCTATAACTGAAAACATTGTCATTAACGTTATGAGAACTCGCAAAGGCTGCCATTTATTCATGAATCTATTTATTCATTTATCTGTTTATTTATTTATTTATTTTTAGAATTAATTTCGAATAAACTAACCACCTGCAAATTAAACAGTCCGTGGTCTTTCTTGTATCGGACTTGATAGGCGTGAGACATCTAGATCTAGGTCTAGTAATCTAAAAGATGTTCGAATTAAATCAGAACTGGCTCTCCTTTCTACAACTGCAGCGTCTAGCAAAGCTATAAAGAAATTCGAAACTAACCTGCCAGTCACACCTATTTGCACATTCAGAAATCTTCTCTGGTAAAAAAAAAAAAAGGGCAGGCTAAGGTGTAATATTACGTTGGATGTCAAGGATTGTAATCACTGGTGCAAGAAAGATACAAATTTTAGCCCTTCGTTAAGTGTATATATAGCGAGACAAGGAAATTTAATGTTGACGTATGTCTGAAATCGGGATTGGTTTAAAATATAACATTCCGAATTCATGATTGTAATGCACAAGGGTAAAACGACTGAAGCACGTCACAGACGCTTGCAGATCAGTTTCACCTCAGAAACACACACAAAAAAAAAACAGTCACATGATAATATTATAATTTATATGAAAATGCCTATTAGAATCTTCAGTATACTATGCACAATTGATCCAGATAAGATTGTTTCGTTACTATTTCTTATTATTGGGTCCCGGTATTAACCTTTAGCCTCCAGATTCAAGGATCAAGATAAAATACTCGCGAACTATCCCAAAGTCACCACTGTATACAATGACCTATCACCACAAAGTGGGAGCACATAACAGACAACACTTTTCTCTAGGAAAACATAAATTAATCTACAAATGCATGGTATGAGACATTGAATAGTTCAATGTAAAGCCAGCTTCTTTATAATTCATTCAGAAAATGATTCAAAACATGCCCATGTCCACTTAGATCCGTGTGCCTCCATGGGATTTAAATGTAAATGGATCAGATTTAATTCTAAGCTTGAGAATCATCTCAGAAAATGAAAGGCAAAACCGGGGAAGAATCATTATTTTCCCCATATAATACAACATTATTTCCCTCTAGAACATTATATGATTAATCGGTTAAAAAAAAAAAAGAAAAAGAGGAAAGAATGTGTGAAATCGAATGAAGTAATATTTTAATCATACTTTATTTTCATGTATTCAGTAACAATAATTGACGCCACACATTACAATTGATGACCATCAATATTACAACTTTGATCTGTCCCCAAAGTGAAATAATAACATAATCTTTTCTTTCCCCTCGCCTGGTGTAAGATATTAGACGAAGGATATCCAACTATTATTCAGCTTGGCAAGCATCAGAGCGTATCAACGATACGATTCTTTCATAAAATCTTCTCTGATACGGTTATTTAACTGTCATATGATAATAATAATACCCCCCCCCTCCCTCAACACTCCCACTCACTCATACAGCACTACTGATATTGTCAGTTTTTTATTTTTTTATTTTTTTATTTATTATTGTTCAATCTCATTACACAATCTTAACAGTCCAATCTTGGGCTTAATCAGGCAATGGGCGTCACGGCTGTGGCAAGCTTAATGCTAAGTACATTCATTCATACACTTTCATTTCCAGCATCCAGGTCGTCGCGTTTTTTTTTCTTTTAATCATCTAATAAAATCAAGTCTCAATCAAACTACGGTATGTCATTGTAGGCCTCCTACGTTTCCTTGGCCAAAACTTCATAGAAAAATGTTTATTTATTTTTTTGGATCCTTTGCGCAATAAACTAACCATCATTTGAGCAAATTGTGGCGTACCTTTAATTTCAGTCTAAATCAATTTTAGTATACATTATTTTGTAATGCCAGAAGTTACATAAAAACTGAATATTATTTAGATCCTTTGCGAGCTTTGGAGACACATCATTTCTGCATCTGACGAGTATTCATTTAACTGGTGTCTCCAATGAAAAAAGCGACATGATCCATGAAAATATAGAGCACCTGACATGAAAAGCGAAATCTCATTTTATTGGATATGAAACTGAGAATTTAAAAGAAAAAAACAAACAGTGGTGACCCCAAAACAAAATTTGCCTTTTTTTTTCTCATTTTTTAAAATCTACATTATTGAGATTTCAATGCCAAAACAGTATAACCGTCGCTCTAATCTAAGGTGGGTCTAAAATTCCCATTGAATTTAGGAGAAATTACCCATTTATGTATGCTTCATTCTAGTTTTTTTTTATTATTATTATTTTTTTTTCAATTTCTATTACACTACATCAGATTTGGGATTGACTGATGGAAGTTCTGTTTGTTTATTGTATCTTAGCATTTCTGAATGATAATGGCATGATGGAGATAAAAAGGAGAGGGGTGATAGTAATTACAATACATTCCACATAATACAATATTAAAGAAAAATTTTGCTTTGACCTCAATTAGGACTAAGTAAAATGTGATTAAAAATGTGAAAAATAAAAAAAGAGATAAAATCAGTAATTAAATTGGGAAGGTCATATCAGGAAAGCTAGAGTGACAACGCTGTGTTTGGTGTTGGTATACATTTCTTTCTTTCTTTTTTTTTTTTTTAAACAAAAGTAGAAATCCAGTGACAAGTTCAGAACATTCAATTCATGCAGCAATGATCTCTTAGTCTGACTTAGCTGAAACTACAAATTTAATGCCCAGAAGCCTACCCAACAGTTTGTAAAAATACAATAGAAGTTTAAAAGGAAAATAATTGTGAGGCAATAGTAATAGTAATAGTAACAAAAATAATAACAGAACTAGCCATGATGTTAACAATAATAATGGTAATAATAATAATAATAATAATAATAGTAATAATAAAGACACAGAAATTTCCCGAAGATTGGCTTGTAAAGTAAGAGGTCGAATGATAAATTTGAATTAAGTCATGTATTCGGTAACAACTGGGGAAGGAATATAACTTCACCGTTTCAAGAAATAATAATAATACGTGTATAAAAAAACAACAACTGTTGAACCAAAACAAAAAAAACGAAGAAAATGTCTAGAAATAAACTGCTTCCTTATTTCTCAAATAAATTACTCATCTTTGAAAGAATCAAGAAAACTACTTTATTAATGTACATATTTTGAATTTTTTTTTTTTTTTGAAGACCCATCGATTCGAACGTGTTTGAAAATGTTCATCTAAATCACTGTACACTGATAAGTTCCTAACAATCTGGAGAATAATCAATAGATTATTCTCATTTCGTTCAAATTAACTTATTTGGTGTGAAATCACAAAAATGCCGTTAAAATAACTTTCAAAAAAGCAAGACATTAATTAAATAATAAGTAAATTAATCGAAAATATAATGAAATTAATTGACTGCTACATTAATTGACTAATTTATTCAATCTCGAATTACTCCCAAAATGGGGTCCGATTTAGAACCTAAAATTTTTAAACAAAAAGACAAAAATATAAACACAAACATAATAAATAAATAAATAAATAAACAGTTAGAGAATGAGTAATTATAAAAAGACATAACTAAAAAATTCAATAAAAATACAATGAAATAATATAAAATAAAATAAAATAAACTATGCCAATAAGCACAAAAAAAAAAGTCAAATCTACTCCCCAGTCAAATATAAAACTGTATACAATACTGACTGATCTCAAAAAGTTTAAAAGCCCATAAAGTCTAATCTACCCCGGCACCATAACGCGCGTTCGAATCCAATATATTTTACAGATGGTAACTTCACATTGGAAGTAGCAGTTTAAATAAGCTTCACGTTTTCAGAACCGGAAATAATTATAAAACGTGCATTATTATAGAAGCCCAAACTGAAGGGGGGGGGGGAACAAATAACGTTCATGGGGAATATGTACATTACAATATGCTGGTGCAATGTGAATATGAGTGACATTAAAAAAAAATAAAATAATAATAACATACACCGTACCCTAACATTCATAAAAAAATTCTCTTGGCTTGAAAGAATGAAATGAGAATAAAAAGGCATCGTAAGAAAGAGAGAAATAATATCAGTAAATATATACAGGCAGAGTATATTATGAAATGGTAAATTATGAAGCACATTTTATTTGGAGAATTTTTTTTTCAAAGTAATTATTATTATATACACCACATAATTATGATTTTTTTTTTTCAAATTCAAAGAATGTAAATTTATATTTACAATTCAAGAGACACGCTCCCATAGAGAGGGAGGATGCATTTATGATTTAATGAATTGTACTCACTGTAAAATTCAGAGATATAAGAGAAAATATATCAAGTAAATGATAATCAAAATGTATCTAATGTACAATAATTACAATTTAATAACACCCCACGGCAGTGAGGAGTGAAGACAATAAAAATAAAATGGGGTTAGCATTCGAAAAAAAAATGTACAGAACAATTTTACAATATAATGAAGAATCGAATCTTGAAATAAACTTTACACTTTACACAACTTGCCCAGTTGTTAACAGTTTTTGTGTTTACATATATATTTTGTATGGTCTAACCACAACAGATCCAAGGTACAGCGGGATCTCTCATTCAGTGGATTGATTTTAACATCTTGAGTTCTCAGGCTCTCTCGCTGGAATCATAGGAAAGGACAAAGACCCAGTATATTATAATAATTGCCGCACCAGCAATGAAATGATCTTAGTTGTTTTTTCTTCTGTTAGTTTAAATTTCGAACAATTTACCATTCGGCTTTAGAACCATCAAGATATCGAGCACCGAATGTTTCACTGTGCTGCTCAAGGTATCTGAAGCTTTAGCAATGGCCAAATTTCAGTGCTACCGAGGTTGTTTTTTTTTCCGGACTTTTTGTTTTATTATTTGTTTGTTGAGTCACTGGCTCACTACATGTAGAGTGTAGAGCATTCGAGACAACGATGAAATTTTAATTCACAGTAGTTGCTGAGGGGAAACCATACTAAATCAAATGCTATTTAATGTTTTATGATGATGTTGTTGAACATGCAGTATAATAGTATAGTCTTTTTATATAATATTTACTTCATAAAAAGCAATGGCATTTTATTATGTATTCAAGTGATCTCCATGTATTGTATATTTGTATACACCAGTGTTCCTACAGAGGTCGTAGGCATTTCGAGTTCCAGGTAAGCGATCCTTTACAAAGAATATGTGCTGTCATTGTCTCTTACGTCCATTCAACACTGGACCCCGCACTTTTCCAAGTCCACAGTACCCATCCAACTTACATGTACTTCACGCCGGGATGGCAATGCGAATGACTAGTGGCACTATTTGACAAAATGCCAGTCACAAAATTGTCCATCATCCACTTATAACCTTTTCTTCTACCGTCTCTGAAGAGCGGCGTGTCACATAACCGCGATATTCTCTTGATAAAGAACGTTTATACCACTCGCTCACCAGTAACACGATTTTCATCATCCTTGAACCTTTCTAGTCTACGTTGCATTGTCCAAGTTCATAATGATCTCTACTTAAAGCGTCTGGTCAGCAAAACCACCAGATCCACTTCAACCCTGTGATTTTGCACTTTCCTACTGCCCCAGTGTCCCGTCCTGCGAGGTATGGGATCGACTCGCGTGATTATCCATGTAATTTTTCGAACTCCATTACCCGCATGCTATTTTCCAAACTGCGCTGAGCGTCGATTAGGGGACTGTCTATGTAAACACGGAGCAGACTGACATGCATGCGGAAGCTTTCCACAGATCGCCAGCCTTTCGTGTGATTAGATACGAGCTGGTTCTCAACACAAATCATTTCGTTTATTCCCACAGAATGGGCGGACGGGTCATTCGAAGATGTATCTTTTTCCGTTCAGAGCTGTCTTTGGCAATTCACTGGATATTTGTCAAAGTCATTGTCTTGCATTTTTCGCCGGCGACAGGGGTAGATTTGGGCTACTTCAAGTTTGATCATGGACAATTTATGTCCAGATGTGATTTATTATGGCTGAAGTATCACCTAGCTCATCCACTGACCACAACAGTTTGATACTGTCTGATAGTGAGCAGTATGACGTAACCGAAGCCCCATCAGAGGAAACGTATAAATTTGTTGTCAAAATCATTTCAATAGTTTTCAAGGAACTCACGTCCAGAAAGTTTCCACTTGCCAGGAAGTACATTAGATGTGAAAGTGTTGAATTAAAATTGGATAGACTTTCTCAGGCTGAGATTAAAATCCATAAGTTTGTCAACTGATCAGTACTAATGTCATCTTGCCCTTCCACTGGCATTAAAATTTGTTCACCTGTGGATGCAGAGTTGACATTCCGGGCTGACTCGAGTCGGAAACTCGTAATTACTAATTTAAGGCGGACAGAAACTATTTCGTCTTGCTGGCGTTTCTCCTCTTACCTCTAGTGACCAACAAGATGGCCAAACTCTGTCTGTTGTGTTGACGTTTCAAGTCTGTTTTACCTCATATGAATATTCTAGATTCTCCAACACGTCGATTAGGCTCATATTGTTGTGTCAAAGATTTGGTTATCCTCTTGGTGTGTACGTACCCTCCAGATATCTTTAAAACCTGGCTAGGTGTACATGTATTGTCAAGCCATAGCGCCTACCATGTTGCTTGTAGAGAGATTCAACCCGCCTGACGGGATACTGGGGATAGTGCCATAGGATGATGCGAAGGATGGTGACTGTAGGGAGGAGGGGAAATTTGGCGATTGCAGTGAAGACGCAAAGGATGGCGACTGCAAGGAGCCGGGGAAATTGTTGGAGAATCCTCCGCCCAGTCCGCCGGCAAGACTGCCGCCCAATCCGCCGCCCATCTGGGAGTGATGATATCCTCCGCCCAAACCCTGGCCGCCCATGTGATTCATGTAAGGATTCATGGAGTGCATGGATGGGCTGAAGGAAGGAGCGCCGAAGCCGGTGAAAGGTTTGCTGTCCCTCAGAAAATCTGACATGGCGACCATTCCTTTCTTGCCTTTCTTGCTCTTTGTGGACATTTTCCTGTTCCGGGTCTGGATGCCATCTTTCTTCATCGTCAGAGGTCGGTTGACCTGCGACAAAAAACCAGAAAGACACTTGATTATATCTTAATGTAGAATCATGTTGAGCAAAGATAATAGAGATGAGTGACATTCTGACATGACTGACAACACATAATGAAGCAAGAGATATCACATATAATATACATGATGACGCTCACGACAACAACAGCTTACAGGCACAACAATGAACAGAACGGACCACCAGATTGGCATTTTACAATCATACGTCTTAATTATCCCTGGAGTGGAAAAGGCAGGGAAGAAGAAATCCGTGCGTTATGAAAACCCAGTGCATCACTGGCCTTATCATGAAACTCATACAAGTGCAGATGACATGGCTTTCTTGCCAAATATTCCAAGAGCTCTTGAGTGGAATTTTACTTTCCTTATTCATTTGAAGAAGGAAGGGTTACATTGTTTCAAGGCTGTTGCTATAAGTAGGTATGCACTCTAAGCGTTTTGCGCTAAGGGCGCGTACGTATACGTACCCATCCCTAACCCCGTCCCTATCCTCAGCCCTAAATCTTATCGAATCCCTAACCTTGACCCCTACTCTTTCAACCAAAAAAAAAATAAAAATGGAGAAAACATAATGAAAATGTGAAAGAATCATTAATTAAGGCTAAAGTTAGAAGTATTTAGGGAGGAGCTCTCTAGCTCTGGAGTCACAAAAGGCTTTAGCGCAAAAAAAAAAACAACAAACAAACTAGGCGACGTACGTACTTGTAACAACATCATTCGTGTTTCAAAAATGTATTTATTTATCTAAACATGTATTTAAGATTAAGTAAATACATTTCAAGTAAAACCTTGGGGGGGGGGGGAAGGGGGGGGGTTCTCTTCTCTGAAATTGGGTCATTCGCACGTGCACGGCTTCATGGCCTTCCCAACTATATGAACCTTTCAATTTTCTTTTGCCAGAATAAACTTGGAACGAATCTGTCCAAAATAACTTTCCTTTGCATCAAAGCATGAGTAATAGACATGCCCTTTAATCATGAAGTCTCCCCCCATTTATCCATCATCCCACAAATATGGGCATGCATTTTTATGGGCCATTTCTTTTCAATCTATACACAGCATGACCGGACGAATAAAAAAAAAGTTAAAAGTGGGAAATTTGCATAATTAAAAGCCAGAGCGCATACGAATATGACCCGTAATGCGCACGCGTAACATGTGAGACATGCTTTCGAGGATATCTGAAAGTGAAATCTGTAACCGGCATTTATTTTGGTTCTTGTTTGACAAAACCGTGACGACTTTAACGCACGTGTGTAGCATCAGTTGTTGAGATGAAGTATCGCAATGTAGTGGGGGAATGTCCCTGTGACCAGCTCTATCGCCATCTGGACTACTCCGAGCGTTTACTTCACTACTAACTGCCATTGTTTGATGCCATCTCCGGTTACCCTAGCAACCCCCACACACAGAAACCCAATTATCTTTCCCAGGCCACCATTACGCCAAATTTCTCTTCTATTCCCGTTTTGAGCTCTGGGTAAAAAGTCTAGTCTGAGCCATTGCAACGCCGCGTGTGGCCCAGATAACTATCTATTATTACCGCTAATGCAACCTTTAATTATGATAGAAGGTGAAATATTTCCCACCACTAAACGTTTATCGCTTTTCGTTATCCGTTCATTGCGTATATTGGACAATTGTAGTGAGTTTTTTCCTCTTCCCAGACGCTTACTCTCTTTTTCATAGTGCGTGTGTGTTAAGTCTAGTCTCCTTATGTTGACGGTGAACGAGCGAGGTTTTTTATTTTTTCAACGGGGAAGGGGCGGAGGCAAACTGGATTCATTAATGGGACCGACGTCCCTGGCGTAGGTGATGACATGACGATTGATGAAGTAGAAAAACGTGCGTAAATTACTTCCTGGTTTGAGACGTCAATACGCAGATATTGTCTGACGACTTTCTTGGATGAATTTAAAGGAGGTAAAAGTGCGTAATGTAATCTCCTCCTCCACGCCCCCCAAAACAATGAACTTATCTCCCCATCCCCAACCCCCACCCTCCGCTGCAAAAAGCCAATGGATGTTCATTCAAGACGGGCCAGATTGGTGTGAAACATTCAGAAGTGAAATACGGCCTAGACACACATCCTGTGTTTCGGTAAGGAATGCATCCATCTTTCCTTCATTCCGTCCATCTATCCATCCATCTACTTTTATATATTTTCCGTCCATTTTCCTTCACCCTTTCCATCTATCCCCGTGTCTATTTCTCCACCCTTGTAGCTAACCGTCGGTCTATCGATTCATCCATCCAATCGCTCATGGCTGAACCAGCTAAAATTAATAATACGCCCAGAAAGTCCAATTCGCTCTCATTTCTAATCTCCCCCCCCCCATCTTCCCCTGCCCTCCCACCACATCTGCGTCAATCCACACACACACACACACCATCCCTTGGACTGGTCAGTGTCCTTAACGAACTGCCCGGAAACGGATATAAGTCCTTCAATGAACACTACAATAACGTAAGGACTACTTTGGCCCCATCTTGCTTATTGGGTTAAGGCTTTTCTAATACGTAGGAAATGGGCTAAGCACAACATGTCATGTCTTGGCAACACATGTGAGCGAACAGCTCAGTCTATTCCGTGTCCTTCACCCTTGTTTGCAGTGGGTGAGAAAAGACCCTGGGCTGCGTGGGATTCACAACATGGGAAAGTCAATTAAACAATACAGACAATTTTTAGTTCCCTAAGCGTATACGAAGAGAAAGACAGAGAAAGAGAGAGAGACAGACAGACAGACAGAGAAAGAGAGAGAGAAAGAGACGGAGGGAGAGAGAAAGAGAGAGAGAAGGGGAGAGAGAGAAAGAGACGGAGGGAGAGAGAAAGAGACGGAGGGAGAGAGAAAGAGAGAGAGAAAGGGGGGGAGAGAAAGAGAGAGAGATCCACAAAATGGGAAGACTTTACTAAGGTAAATTTTAGTTCTCAAAACTGATACGCAGAGAGAAAGAGCGACATAAAACGGGAAAGACAATACAGAGACAACTTTTACTTCTCTATGAACGTACATATTTCAGAGAGTGAGATGCAGAGACAGAGACACAGAGAGAGAGAGAGAGAGAGAGACACACACACACACACAGAAAGAGAGAGAGAGAGAGAGAGATGGAAAGATGGAGAGAAATCCGCAAAACGGGAAATACTTTACTGAGACAAATTTTAGTTCTCGAAACTGATACTCAGATTTGGGAGACATACAAAACGGGAAAGTCGGTACAGAGATGACATTTACATCCCCAAACTTTTACACACATCTACAAGACGCAAAAAAGATGGTGGAAAGTCTAAGCAAGAAAACAAAACAATTGCTAGACTATGCAAACTATGCAAAGCCAAAGCCTATTCTCTTGGTACACAGTAGACATGCATTCATGATGCATTGCTAGACCTGCTGCAGTGCTCCACTGATATGACTCAGATAAAGAACAAAGAAAGGAAATTGCTCCAATTAAGAGAAAATTGTCTCAGCAGAAAGCGCAGTGTGTCCCGTCATTGGCAGCAATTGGATTATTTATTTACAACCTGGAAACAATAGTTATGTTCCAAAGTTTACGTTTCCAATTGTGTATATGTTGTTGTTTTTATATAATACAATGGGTCAGCCTAACCAGTGCAGGAAAAAGATTTTTACTGCAGTTGTCGCCACTGAATAGAGAACGTTGTTTGTTTGTCAGCTAATTCCTGGCCTCACTGGGTGTCCTGAGATACCGGTGGTGTAACGAGTTTATGTTTGAGTTTAGGGAAGGCACGTTGACACGATAACGGTCACATTGTGCTATGTAGATGCAAGAAGACAGACAGAATATAACGGAATGACATGACAGAAGGTGACTTGACTCACCGCTGGTCTATCATGACACCCCCATAAATATATTTGTGCATTATTGTACAACTGCAGGTCGCAAATTTATTTTGCCAAGTCGAATTCGATATTCCATGAATTCTTTGAAGATTTTTTTTTTTAGTTCATATGCTTATTTATACATGAGACTACACAGGCAACAGGAATCATGACACCATATTGAGTTCGAGGTTCTGTTGCAATGTCTGCGGAAGGTACTGCCATGCCAGGATCGGACAGTCGTTGCTCTCATCACGACTGGCACGACCGAAGGCGCTACCATTGTCTTCAGAGACAGACAGATGCCTACTACAACCACCACTACTATTTTATACAACTAAACTATGTATTTACAATAAGGAATACAATCAAGGAAAAACGGTTTCTTTTCCTCCCTGATAAGATTAAGTCCTTCTCTCACTTTGTTCGGTCCCCAGGTTAGGACCAGCCATGTGTCACGGAGTATTTTGTGATCTATGCCTCATTCACTATATTTAAAGTTTTCTTTCATATTACCTGGAGAAAGTTAAGCAAACACGAGTGGGTATCTTTCCAGACAATTCTCTTCTATTTCTCCATGTTACAAGGTTACGAAGAACAGGTGAAAACTGGAGGCGGTTGTTTCCAGGATCCGAAAGTTCCAGAAAGCTTTTGCGGCCGCCACTAATTGCAGGTTCAAATGACATAATTACCCTCTCTCTTCCCCTCCCCGGCTTGTAGCACGTCACAAAAAACAGCGATACCCGCGTGAGAAAAGGGTATCATACGCCTCTCATTTGGGTAATCTTAGACGCCACTCCAGGCTGGTATTTTGTCTTGTGGAAGGGTTAAGAAAATCGCATAATTCGCCCAGATAAACCAGCATTTCATGTGTGATTCGCTCGCCAAAGCCTGAAGATCTCCTGTCTCTGTCTAGCTTAGAGAATGCAAGAAGGTCATTGGCATTTACAGCATGTTTAAGCTACATTGTGTATCTCCATCTCAACATGGGTGTACATTAGTAATTAAGACGCCTAGATCTCAAAGCATTTCCACTGCATTTATATACCTGATATCTCTTTCACTATGGATTCTCTAGCATGCCATGTCATCGGGACAATAATTATTGCTGTTGTCTCATTTTCAGGCATTGTCACTGCAGTGGAAAGTTTTTGCCCTTTTAAATATGGTAACCACAGGAACTAATAATGATACTACTATTTGTAATTTTCCCAGTGTAAAAACAACATTACATGAAGTATTTATATCATTTCTAAACCTTCAATAAAATTTAGAATTCGTCATAGATGGCAGGTGTTTATCTATGGAACTATCTGACCTATGACTTGGTCGGTTTTGAATATTCACATCGCAGTATCACGGCCACAAAGTACACAAGTGCTGATACTTCTGTCTTGAAAAAGAGAAAAGCTCTGCCTAGGCGTGATAACTCTCTCTTTTCGATAGGCTGGAAACACACACGTCAAAGGAGTTATACATCATTATTTGCACATGTTTTGGTGGAAAAGTGAGACAGTTTAACGCGGTGACACGCTAAGAAAAAAAAAAAAAAGCTTTCCGATCTAAAAGTGGTCTTAGCTTGCGTGACTCCATGTCATTATGTCTCAAGTGCCAGCTAAAGTGAAGTTTCCACCCCGGTTGTCAAAACTGCTGAAAATTGATTTATAAGGGAACAAAATGACACGCACATTATTACAAGTTTCTGGTACCTTATTTCTCTCTCTCTTTCTCTCTTTTGAAAAGTAATAGAGTATATGTATGAAATTCAGTACATGTAAGTATGTGCAAGCGTGTTGTACTTTGCACACCTGTAGTTTCCACGTGTATTTTCCAAGGTTTCTATACACTACTTTTTTTTCTTTTTACAGAGACTTAATTTGCCAACCATAAAAACATAGCGGACAATTAATATCACCTGGGTTAAAATTGTGATCTGTCTTCATTACTGTTTTTTTTTTCCTAACTATTCTTGACGTCGTGAACATTAATGAGGTCATTATTTATCGAGGCTGCTGGCTATTATTGCACGTCATTTTCCTGTTTGTTTTCTTTCTTATTGTAATTCTCCTTGTTTTCTTTCTTGCTTCTCAAGCTCTCAAAAGAGCCATTTTAACCCTCAAAATGGCTCTTAGCAAGCCCAGTCTTCGAGATGTTTGTTTCAAAGTAATGAAAGACCAAATCAATTTCACACGCTAACAACTGAAAAGCGTTTTTTCCAAAACTGGGTAAGTCAAAAAAGCAAGGACACAAGTTTTAACTGAACACTTACACCAAGTCTTTACACTAAATTAATATAAATGACTAACTGAAACGGGCCACAGCACATGCGAAATTTGAATTACCCAGTTTTGGGGAAAAACTCTCTCCAATTATACATTCAGAATCGTGACTAAATCGCCGAAATAATTTTCTGCATGACCTTTTTGTTTCGAATGAGGCACTAGTCGCCACGTTTTGCTGCAGGATAAAATCTTTGGAAATATTAAAACACCACTGAGATCCGACTGAGTAACGTCGAGTTTGATCTACAATACAGTGCTATGGAAACACATAAATGCAACTTTTTTTTTTTCAATATTTCTACGACTGTGAAAATCAAAATAATATGAGAAGCCAACTTGGTCATGTTGTTTTTTTTTTTCCCACTCCTACTGTCGCCCCATTTTAAACGGCGCCTTTAAACAGAAGTTTTCATATTGCCAGCGATCTGCCTTAATGGCAAAAACAACGACGATAATTATTTTAATTTCTACGAGCAACGGGTTGCCAGGATGGCTTACAAAAATATTCCATATCCCCTGCGATTATTATCTTCTTCATAATCGTCAGTACATGTCATAATCGTAATCGACTTGTAATCTCCAGGCTTTCACAATGATAATCTCCTTTTGAACTCGATTTTTTTTTATACCAGAGTATCGTCGGAGATTATTTCTTAATCTAGTCATGAGACCGATAATGATTATACTAATAAAGTAAGATTTCGGTATACATAACGGGAAATTATGCGCGTGCTGTCTCGCACGTGACGTGCACGAGAGGTCTGTGATGTGCGGGATCTGTCGTAAAGTTGTCATTGAATGCCATATGCCCATTACGTTGGGAAGAAAATTCAACTCATATCAGTCATGTTTCAGTTTAACCCTCCAAGTAGCACGCTTATTTCTAGCCACCCATATCCAGCCAATGTCTGAGCATTTTAAAATGTAATTTTTAACTTTAAAAAGTCCTTTTAGGACTAGGTCTACATCTTGCTACCCAAGATTTTGCCTTGATGGAAAATGGAGGCAATGGAACTGAAGGGCCTCAGTGGTGCGTTAGAAATGTACAAGTTCAGTACTGGGGGGGGGGGGGGGTGTAATTTGTCTGACGGACAGAACGCTGGAAAGGAAAGGGTTAAAGCATATTTTGTACGTCTTGTAGCAAATCTGTCATGAAGCCGAGGCATAGTCGAAATAAAAATGTTCCTTTAGTAACCGGAATGTTCCATTATTGTCCTGTTTCCATCAGGCTGGACGAGATACCAATCGCTTTGACAGCCACAGATCATTGCATCAGTTAAATACGTGGGGGAAAAACATACTAGGAAGAACAGTTTGTCTACAGTGGTTCTAAAGCTTTGGAGTTTGCGGGTTCTCTTCGAGAACAGGTTAACACGGTCTAGATGAAGGAGAATATTTAGGTTGTTCTGAACACACAATGTATACAAACATAAAGGCTCTGTCAAAGTACACATACAGAGAGAGAGAGAGAGAGAGGGAGAGAGAGAGAGAGAGGCAAATTGAGCCCTTCAAAAGATGTTTGGATTTGACTGAGATTTAGCATAAATTTAAGGTGTGACTGCTCGTTTTGTGGGCTCTCTCTTTTTCTCTCTATCCACCTTTCTATCTCTCTCTCTCTCTCTCTTTCTTTCTCTCGCTCCCTCTCTCTCAATGCTGAAAACCGCTGCGCTGAAGTTTGGCAGCTTTCAAGACATAAAAAGAATCTTATTGGACATCCAGTTTCACGATAACCCAAACACACTGCTATGACTATAATATACCTTTCATCCTATACTAAGTCTCCTATTTCAACGTTCACAGCACAAACAATAGAAGAGCAATTTGCGATGAAACGCCGTGTTAAAAATTCATCCATTCAAACATGTGCGTTAAATTTTCCACTTTCCAGTTTCCTTACATCTGAAAAGACCAGAAAATGGGGCTTTCAGCTTTTTGGTCCATATTTTATGGGCAAAAACAACAACAAATAAATTATACAAAAAAAAAAAAAAAAATGAGAGGGAAAATCAGGCGAAGAAAAGCTGAAGCTAACATAACAGCTCTTGTGTCTGCCAAGTGAGAATCAAAGACACAATTATCAATAATAAATCACAAATAATGGAGATTTCCGAAGAGATTTTATTTTCTATTCTCTTTACGCCGCGTGTTTTTTTCTCTCTCTCCAGCGTGCGACACAGCTAGTTTTGCCATTGGTGTTCGAATCTGAATGCTCGATATCAAATTTTAATACGAAATCAACGACATCCAATTGTGCAGCAATATTCAAATCGTTACGGGGAGAAGCGGTGGAAAAATATGTCACTAAACCCTCCAAAAAAATAAATCCCTTAGAATTGAGAAAGTCGCCAATCTGTCAATAACTTTATTGTTCGCAGAATAATTATAATAAAAAAAAAACTACACAGTTGCCGTGAGACTTCTGACAAAGTTGAAATGCAGCAAAAAAAGAGACCAAAAAAATAAAAAATTACTAAAAGCCTTGTAATAGAAACAAACTTTAACAATAATACATTCCACACACACACAAAGAAAAACAACAACACAAAAGCATGAAAGCAAGAAAGGCATTTTCGTTAAAATTTGATGATGAATAAAAAAGCTGGAATTGAAAAAAAAAATTGTTGACAGATTTTCCTTTGTAAAGTTTTGATCTCTAGAGCCATACAAATAATAAAAATTTTGTTAGATTAATTGTTGCTTACTAATATATGATTGCGGGGATACTTTATCGTTCAAGTCAATTTCTCTATGTGCACTTTTATAATAAGAGTGCGCTTCAGGGCTAGAATTTGAGGTAGCCCAATAACGCATAATGAAAAGAGCATTATTTGTGTTCAAAGAACAGTGAGGGGGAATAGCTGTGCACTCACAACTGGTTAGGTTATCTAGTTTTTCATCTCTCTGCACCATGCCCCCACCAGAACAGTAGGTAGAACTGTTGTAATCAACGTCATTAACATAACACATGCATGACAGTGATGGTAATGATAATACATGAAAGGAGCTCAGCTCTCCGGGATGCGGGTAGCCTTGCTCTCTAGTATCGGTATGCGCAAGGTGTTGGACATAAAGACTGGAACGATATTTATTATGCTGGGGATTATGGAACACCAAAAGGGTCAGGATTCACTGGGATCATGTTCCAATATGTCACAATTTCGCCAAATGCAGGACCCTCATAATGCAGCAGTATAAAGATTTGATGATAAATCTCTCTCTTTCTCTGTCCCTTTCTCTTCTTTTTGATCTTGCTCTCTCGCCAAGCGCTCAGCATAAAAACGTATGTGAACACAATTTGTGTCATGGAGTGAAAGAAAAGAATTTTTAAAAAAAAAAAAAAGGACAATCCCGCATTGACAGGGATGAGTGGTTTGTCACTGTCATATTTTCATCCCTTTCCTAACACAAAACTTCAAAACAAAAAATATTGGAAAACAAAAAATGCAAACCGATTCATAAGTTGAAAAGTTGAAAATGCAAATGTTCAAATAATTCACAGAAAATTCTTTGTGAAGGAAGCAAAGAAAGGGAAGTTATTAAAAAAAAAAAACGACAGAAAGAAAAAGCCGCAGTGCGGCACCAATGCGCAAAAAGCGTAAGGATTAATTTCGCGCCGAGGTAATGGGGCGAGGAGATGCGTTCTCAGCGACATAGTGGCGGCATTAACTACCACTTCAACTATGACCTCGGTAAACAAACACGTTTTATTTCTCTTGTATTCATCCATTCTTTTTATTTCTTCCTATGCGGAAAAATGCGGAATCAGTCACGGGGAAATGACAAATAGACTCGACAGCATGTACGAAATTGTGGACAGCCCGGAAAAGTTGAAATTTCACGCCTACGGATCTGGTGATTTACCGTAAAGAAAGAAAATTTTATGGCCTGTCTTCACCGTATCAAATTCCATTTTTTCCCCCCTCAAGATTATTTTTACAAATATGAATGAAACTACCAAGCCCATGAATTCCTGTTTTCCCTTCAGTGTCAAAAGGCACTTGACTTAAACTTAAAGGTACTTGACTCTTTAGGGTGCAAAATATTATGTCATGTAAGCGAAGTTTTCTTCCAAGCAAAATTTGAAGAGAGCGTCTAGAATGCGCAAAAAAAATGATGAGCTACATCGGCGGATGAGTTACGCATCAACCTCATACACGGCTTGGATATCCACAAGTTATGAAGATAACTTCATCTGAAAAGATCCTGACAATACGACGTGTGGCAAATCATTATAACTACTAATTGGCCCGTCGACTCAGAGAATACACAGATGTGATATTTAAAGTTGATTTTTGACCAGCAATGTGTAAAGATTTCCTTTCACACTTTTCGATTCTATTGGTCAAAAATTGCGCCTCTTCTTTGTCGGCTCAAAAAAGCTAAATTAATAATGTTACAGACTGAATTTTATCCAAAACCGATATGTCCAAAATCTCAGGCAGAACTCAGTTTCATAATTTTTTATTCCTTAGTTACGATGTTTTATTAAAGCTTACATGTTCACCATCTAGGTCGCTAGTATGATGATGTCTTTCCTTTTCCTTGTCTGAATACCAAGCGACATCATCCCCCTCCCCTCCCTACCTCAAGCCATCATTCCCTGTGCGATAGAGTGTCAACGTAGCCCGTGAACGCGGTCCTATTGTAACCCCACTGCAGGGAACCCCCCTCTATACAGAAAGCTACAGAAAGCTACACCTCTGAGGTCATAATTTATACACACAGCATCTTGATGCAAGGGCGAATAATCGCGATTGTACCTCCTGATAGTTAACGTTACTGGCCCGGGGGCCGGAATGTAAACTACGTTACCCTTGTGAAGATGTCTTCATGTTGTCGATGTTGTTGTTGTTGTTGTTTTCTGTACATATCCGCCTTTCCGGGCTCTAGTTTCGCTTCTTTTCACACACTTTTATGCCACTCGATTCAAATTTAAAAAATATTTATAAATTATTGGTTGGGGGTGAAGTTGGGTTAGAATATCCCTTCTCTCGCAGTGCAGAGACATTCCTTCAAAAGATTTTGCTCGTCTCAACTTTCTTCAAGTTTTTTTTTTTACTGTCGAGATTCGTGCACCTGCCCAGTTGACAGGGAATTTTATTCATAAATTCGTTCCAAAGCTGATGATTAATTGTGTATGGACTACACAAGTTTTGCTAAAGGAAAACTTCTTTATATTTCACCAGCTCTCCCGTTAGTCTGTAAATGTCATCCAATATTGGCCACTGTCAGTGGCGTGCAGAGGTTTGGTGATGCCCGCGGTCAACACCTTGATTGCATGCCCCAAGACTCAAGTACAGAGCCTGGCACTGAGCATTGACATGGACTACTTAATTCTAGTCCATATACTCTTATCTCGCTTATTAATATTTAAACAAGGATCCACATTCACACCAGCTTGTGGGCCGGTAGGGCAGCTAGTACAATGAAGTTAACAACGATAATTTCAGATTTCAAAAAGTTTAATTTTAATTTTATCCTTTGATTGGATGCCCTCTGAAATGGATATCTGGGGGCGTCGCCCCAGCCCCCTCTTTCTGTATGCTACTGGTCACTGTAATCCTGAAATCCTAAGGCCATCACGAATGTTTACCTTGTGTTAAATTCAACTTCACGCTGTGAGTTCCATAAATAAGAAAAGCCAATTTTATGTCTTTTTATGATTTATTTTCTATCCACCTGACTTCACCTGTGAAGTACATACAGTTCAAAAATATTGATGACGGATATTTTAACGAGGTGAGAATAAGTGGAGCAGATAATTAATACTAGGAGGTGTTGAGATAATTTTTGCATGAACTTGACAATCGGCGGGGGGTTTTAACAGCCGTTGCCACTCATTTTGTGACTCCTACATCGGATCAATTTTGTTTTATTGAAAGCCAGAATTAATGTCCTGTTAGTTTAACGGAGTTAGCAACGTTTTCTGGATTTACAGAAATGATGGAATGTTTTGTATTCGTGATCAGGTACGTGAAATCTCCCTTGGTCTGATGCCCAAACGGTTTGTGTTCATTGCTCAGAAAATTATTAACTATATAAACTGTCAAGGGGCAATGCTACTTTGTATACACAGTTGTATGCGGAACTGACACAGGCTTACGGCAATGTCCGAATGACACTGACGCAGCGTCTCCAACCAAGTACATAATGATAAACTCTGTCCTGTTAGCTGAAACCGACGCACGTTCATTTATTCCTACTGCTCAGTACAGCCAACAGGAGAGGGGAACAGCTAAACTTCAAATAAAGAAGGACATGAGATCTACAGATCTTTTAAACAATTCCTCACTATTAAACAATTGACAACAAAGAGGGACAAAAAGACAGGAATAGACCGGCACAAATTCATTCCAATCACAAGCAAGGTAGCAAGCAGGTTGGATATTTTAAAAACGGACCGTATGCAATTTCCTCTTGACGGATTTAAAAACATCATTTCAATCAAGACGTGTGTAGGAGAACTGTAGAGGATTTTTATGTCATATATTAAATTTCCCTAATTGCTGTAATGATGACAAAACGTCGTTCATAAGAATGAAGCAATCAGATTCAAGTATCAGAACAAGCTTAGCTCCTTTGATATCCAATGTAACAGCTTGGGATAATCGCTGTAATGACGCCCTAAATACGAACTTGTCAATCCGTGGGGGTTTCAACACACATCAAAGTCCGTGTTATCTTACTAGGGCATATTTGTAAGGGGGAAATCAAAGACTTTTTGTTAAAGCATTGACCGATCTGATTGCCGATCTTTGGAGCCAAAATCACCGTTGTCTCGACAAAAGAAATCGGAAGTTAAAGACATGAATTGCCGTGAGGCGAGTGAAGTAGGACGTCATCTCCGTCTTAAAGGTGAGCTTTCACTTGCTGATCGTGCAACAATTGCTATTTTTGTCCGGTCAGACCGACAATGACCGGGGCCCGGCTGACCGTGGCCACCAAGAGAGCAACGGCGGACACACGCAAGACGCTGAGACAAACTCCACAGAGCCAGAGTCTCCAGGTAGACGCGCCACAGGGAGCGGGGGGTCTCTCTACCCAGGGAGTTTACTTGTCCAGGTCGAGACAGCTGTTTCAGAGGTAAAGAAAACAGCGGAGAAAGGATTTCCACGGGGTGCCCCAGTTGCCAGTTTGTTCGATGCACAGTTGCGGACCAATTACCCGGATGAACAGCGCCATTTTGCTGCCGTCCCGAGCGGGTCGCGCGCCACCCCATACAGCGATAATCACTTTGGACGTCCATGAGAATTTCGTCAACGTTTCCGCATGTGCGCGTTCCTTAGACTCTCATAGTAGCATCTACACCCTCTCTCCCTGATTCTGTCAGACCTTCTCAACGCCATTACTAATCTATCGTGTGTCTAAGGAGACTGTCGAATTCATAGGATCAACCTCGGCTTCTTGTGAGTCTGCAGCTCTTCTGAAACACTCTTAAACTCCACCTGAGTAAACGAGCAGTGCGCGGCCCACACCTCGACGTGGCTGTCACATACAGATGCTGCGTCTCGCTTGATCTGTCGCCGACACTGCAAAAGGCGATGTCTTTATTTCACATGATAATTAGGGAGGGGGGGGGGGGAGAGAGAGAGAGAGTTGCAATCATTTCACATAGCGATTTTAAGGAGGATGAGGTATATTGTATGTTCTTCCACATTACACGCTGACAGCAGTCTAATTGTCCAGGTCGTGAAGAGGATAAAATATGTTTCGGGTGGCTTTCTTCGGAAAAAAAAAACTAGGTCAGCCCTGCGGTCCCACAGACAGACTAACAGACAGACAAGTAGACGGACAGACAATCCGTGCTAGAATTATCTATTTCTTGCACTATCAGTAGTCCCCGTCACGGCATAATATTCAGGCTTGTAATCCACATGACCCATTAAAAAAATTGCTGTTTTCTCTTTTTTTTTTTTTTTTCGTCCTCTTTTAGCAATGTCACCGCATATAAAATTTCCCCCCTGCAATATTTATGGCTGTTCGAAGCTCATATTCCAGACCAGGTTATAAGCTACGGTGCTCTTTGCCCCCCGAAAATCACGCAGCATCACGCACGTGCATAATTATGCCATGCTTTCTGCAGGAACTTGACACTCAATCGAGCCATTCAGCAAGTTTGAAGGCCCAATTCAACATGAGCGTCAAGCACTGTGTACGCGTTACGTACGGCACTTCTTGAGGCTGAAGTAGGTCTCAAATTTCATTACACACATATTGTATTGACAAGAAAGACTTCGGGAGGCGTTAGGCCGTAAACAGCGTCAGTTTCATGCCAAATCCAGAGCTGGCAAAACCTCGTGACGACCGGCGATTATCGCTTACTTACAGGCAGGATAAACTGTGCGCATAGCCCAGGCCACAGCTAGCTCAGTGAGATAAAAATCATATCAGTAAGTATATCTAAGCTGGGTTGGAGCATATTACGGGCCGCTAAACCAACGTCGGTGTTTACCTTAACCCTTTAACTGTTGTAGCGGCCCCAAAACACGTCAATCAACGCAGCTGGCGTCCAATTCGAGCCTACAAGACCCCCTCCCCACACTTTTCCCTATTCCCTCGTCTCTGGAGCGGTCGTGCAGACCTTTCCTCCCCCCTACCCCCTCTATTCTCGCAGATTGCCATCTCGTAAGCCAGTGGTTCTACACCCTGAGATTCTGGTCCAGATAAATAAAGTGGGGCCTTCACTGCTTGCCTGTGACACTAAATAAACCTTGATTTCATCTAAATCTTCACCCTGACGCATAAACATACTGCCAATATCGTCGAGCGGGCCATGGTATACCCCAAACACAAACGTTGAACCCGCAATATAGATCTATTCTATCAAATTCCATTGTTGAAGCAATAGGGATAATGACATAAAGATCTGTATAAGTATTACATTCTTATATCGATACTACCCTGTACAGCCGTGTTGAGATTGGCGTTCAATCATTACTTTGCAGAGAGTATTGAACAACTTGTCAATAGGGCGGTAAATGAACCTCGAGTAATCAGATGAGCATTATCTCGTATCGCTGCCACAAAAAAAGTGCTTAATATGTTTATCTGTTGTATTTTCTTTGAGATGTTATCGCTGGTAATCGTCGTTTCGACGCCTTTCACTCATACTTACAGACAATATAGACTGAAATATTGTCCAACTGTAGTCAATCGGCGGGGGTGGATTGAAAAATGATGGCAGGTGCTGCCAATTATAAGTTATATTATTTCATTGTAAATTACTGTTAGTAGATGCGTGAATGGTAGGAGGCAGCAAGGAACGGAGAGAGTGAATGACCGTGCGTTTTTTGTTATTGTTTTCGTTTTAATGTTTTTCAAAGATTGTTTGCCGGATTTTTCTGTGTATTTTGAATTGGCCGTCAAGGCCCACAATAAACTTGAATTTGAACTTGGTGTCAGAAAAAGAAAAAAAAAACTACAAAAAGAAAATAAACACACAAACAACAACAACAACAAACGACTGGCTTGCAATTGTGGTTTGTTCGCTACACCAGTGGCCGTATGCATAATCAATGCGTAAACTAAAGTAAATACGTTGACCGGTGTTAACACGAGAAATTGTATTCATTTTTTGCGTTAACACCAGTCAAGGTATTTACTTTAGTTTACGCATTGATTATGCATACGGCCACAGAACTCACCTTTCTTTGTAGACCTAAAATGTACTCGTGTATTTTTTTTTTCTTTTATGCCCTGAAAGAACAGCTGAACAAAATATGCATTACTATAATAATTTATTTCCAATAGTATAATGTTGTTTATAATAATTATTACCATTTTCATTATATTCTGATATTATTGCTATTATCACCTGTACTTGACGATGCAATATTGAGTTTCGTGAGGAATTTGAAAGCTAATAAATACAGGGTCTGAAATCAGAGCAAATTGTATAATATTTCTATCCTGTGAGAAGTCAGAAATCTGTTCCTTGGAATGAGGTTTTGAATAACGAAAAGAAAAAAAAAAGGTTTCAAAAAGAAACCTCTAGAAGAGTATGACAAAATGATCGTCGGTTATTTTCCATATTGTTGTATTGGCATTTTTGTCTTTTCGAGAAAATGATGATCGAAACTTTAAAGAGTTGTATAAAATCAGAGGACAACAATACGTCACAAATAGTTACCTCGAAAAGTTTTTCTCAACCAATTGGAATGACACTTATTCATTATGAAACTGGGAGTGAGAGAATGACAGAGCCTAGGAATCAGCAAAATGTCGCATACAACAATAATTATGGCAAATGCCCCGTCGATATGCATTAATAGTACTGTTTACCAATTCTGTAATGTCAACTTTCAACTTACTGGCTCTATAGTCTCAATATCTCATGTTCGAAGAAAATCGACTGATCTCGACAGATCAGTAGTCAGACAGAACCAGGCCTCAACTTGACCTATGACCGTGTTTGTTCGGATTTGAACAAAGGTAAATTAGCATTCATGGCGAAGAGGGGGAAATGTTTCAAAGAGAAATGCCATTGATAGACACAGATCTACTGGCCGAGATTGTGATGAATAAGACGCGGCCATAAGTTAAGAAATCCGATTTGTTCCATTGGGGAAAAGTCAAAAGGTAAAAAGTCCTAGCGAGGTAATCAGATAGCTAATGTTGTTGCTTGGAATCAAACCTGCCCAGTATCGAGAAAACAAGAACTTTGTCAAGGATCGCCTTGAGCCAATTCCTCCTTTGTCTCTGTAAACAAAGCTTTGAAATCGCTTTGACTCTGTTGGAAAAACAAGCCAATCATTGAACCTTTTGACGTTTTGTCGCGTCTGTCATTACGTCACAACTAGGGGGGAAAAAAGAGGGTGGGGGTGTATAGAAACAATAAAGTTCACAAATCCACGCTGAGATTTGTCATTAAGTAGAAAACAACCTGTCGGTCTCTGAGCATTGATTGACAGGGCCAGAAGAGCAGCGCATCAACAGCCAATCCGGAGAAAGACTGAGAAATTAATACTACGTTCTGGTGGATGAACTTAAAATAACTTACAGTGAATTTAAATTTGAGGTGGACATTTCGAAAATTGGAATAATCAGGCTTTAAGATTCAAGTCTGTTCCAAATCTTTATTCATTTATTTATTTATTTATTTATTTATTTATTTATCTGTCTATGTATTTATCTACCATTTTACCTTATTTGTTCCTTAATCCACAAACACATCAAGTGTTTTTACATCTTCACTTGTGTTTACCCTATCATTGCATTGCCTGTTCCAGCTTTTGCACTATGGAATCCCGCATTGCTATAATTGATGTAAATCCCACAGACACAAACATTGACTGAAGGAATTTAGTCAAGGGTTTTGTGTTAAATATTAAGTGTGACCCCGCGGGCTTCCATAGCAGACATTCTCAAAGTACTCAAGAACTGAAACTGGAAAATGACCCTCAAAATCAGCATTCGGGTCGAACCGCAAAGATAGATCTGCCCACGAGCGCAGTGCTGAGTGGGCTTTATGGAAATCCTCTTCTCAATGTTTGACAAATTATGGGATATCCGAACTTGGTCAAGATTTTCACATGATCTTAACCAAGTCAACACTGACCAAATGAGGGTTATTCGCCCCTCTTTTATTTGCAGCACTGGACAAATACAGTTTCTAAATACCCATTTAACAGCAGCGGGGTTATGTACATGCAAGTAGCTCTTAAAAGGAAACCTTGTATTTTGGAGCATAGATACCGGTTCGATTATTCTATTTCACGTATAATTATATTCCAAACATGATGGGAGAAAACAAGTCTATTTTTAATAACCCAATATTTTCACTGCGATCATTTTTGCGAGTTTCTGCCGTAAAGACACATTCTTTATGATATGTGACGTAGCGTAAGTTTCCAGTAAGAAAACTACGCCGTCTCCAGTGGCTCGGAGCCATGGGGATTACGCCTAAGTTAGCCTAGTAATGACAGGCTAGATAGTTATTAAAGCTTCAAAGCCTTAACTAAGTCTAGCCTCCGTTTTTTCATTCAAATCTATGGAGTAACGCAATAACCGAGGGGAGATAGAGGGGTGGAAGATGAGTCATAGTTATTTTTGTGGCCAACTCCAGGGATATCGTATGACAAGTAACAAGGAGGATATAATATGATAGATTTAAATAGGAGGTATCACTTACTGGGAAAATCGCTGTACACAAAACATAAACCGAAAGCGCTAGACTGTTACAAAGTGAATGCTTGACTGCGATGTTTTGGGTGGGAAACTGGTATGTTATAATTTTAATCTAATGTATCCATAAAGATTCCGATATGGTAGCTTAGGTTATAGTGAATAAATATGGACTTAGGGATTATAACTGAGAAAATGGACGCTTTTAAGATGTCTCGATAAGCGGCGAGGAAATTGTCTATTTTAGTCTATGTTTTGACTTGAGAGTGAGGTTGAAGAGCGGCGGTCGATACGTAACGATGACTTTTAGAGAGACGAGAAGAACGGCGATAAAGATCAGAAACGGCGAGGATGAAAGGACAAAGATGACGATAATGATAATAAGATTTGACAACCTAGGTTAACCCAGTTTGCCCGGGCTAAAGACTTTGCTAATTACCACAGCTCACTGCGAAATTGAAATCCATTTAAGTTATAATGATTATTGTGATTACTGTAACGCAATGTAGCACTCGGAAACTCTTATATTTATGTCATGGAAACATGCACTCTATGCCAAGTTATTGTTTTTATTCTAGATCGATTGGTTGAATCATGAAGTATTATGAAAACTCGTCGCATGAACTTCATTAAACAGTTCGCCTTGCCTAAATCAAAAGCTTGGAACCAAGCAAGCTGCGATCAAAGTATCTCATACAAGCTTTTCTTTTTTTCTACAGTATTATAGGGAGTTTTTACAGAAGAAGAGGTATCAAGAGTTATTGTAGACAAGGGGAGTCCAATCCATGTTATGGTAATGGCAAGGCCAAGGTTGTTCTGGAAATGAAAAAAAGGCCAAAGGTTATCATGGAAATGGCAAAGGTCAGCAGTTATCATAGAAAGTGCATAAGTTAGTCCAGAAACAAGGAGTTCAATAGTTATTAACGAAAGTTCCATACATGTACTACAATTATTGTGGTACATCTGTGGTAACTAAAGTACCAGAGACTGAGTCTAGTCCTAAATCCTGAATATGTGGTTTACACCATGAATAGGAAGATTGCTGATTACATCAGAGGGCGGAAAAGGGTGTTATTGATGTCGATTCAACGACCGACGTCTTTTAGGGAAACTTCTAATGTGGGCCGCATTGCTTTCGTAGTGATGTGGCGCCTGACAGTGTCTTCCCACTCCGAGTTCCCAAATGACCGTTGTCCGGCATAGGATGACCATAGCGGGGTATCCGATGTCGGTACGTCTGGACAGCTTGTCTAGGGCTCAGCTGGACACAGACACAATCGGCTATTTAAGTCTGGGCTGGACATAATAAAAGGCCACGGTTTATTTGTTCTTGAGCCTCTGAGCTGAGTAGCGAAGATCTACAGAGAACGTAGGTGGGAAATACAGAGAACGTAGGTGGGAAACGTACGTCTAGACAACTTTCGCGAGGGTTTCCAGGAATGATAGCGCAGACTGGCACGAATATGATTATCATTGCCGTGAGACTGCAGCCGTGAGTGCATTTCGCCCTATCCGTTCTCATGTTTATTCAGTAGCGTAAACTGCTCACTGTCCAAACCCCAAATTACAACAATAACAATGTAGTTCAGTAAACCGCACCACCATCTTGCACGTCCAAGACAAGAGTACATTGTCAATGTGTGTTCAGTAGCTCAGTAACTTTCGTACATTAATTACCCTGTCGACGACAACACGAACAACCACACCACTACCATCACCTTAACGACAAATTGTGCTTCAGTCTATAATGTTCTCCCCCCCGCAAACTTTCTTTCACAAACTAGAAAATATTCCTGTCATAATTACCAATATCTTAAGTTACCGAGGAATCAAAGACAATTAGTTATCCACAATAAATTTTAATGCGCCGTCTCTCCTCGGTGCACAATGTCAGAATCTAGGTCTATACGTCTTTTCCATCTATTAACTTAGTAACTTAGTCAGCTAGTGCCCCCCCCCCCCCCTTGGTGTATTGGAGCCCCGGCCACTACCCTTTCTTTATCTATTAAACAAAACTTTTATTCTCCCAGGGGAGAGTCATGGGTGGGTGGTGGCGGGAAAGGTCCGAGATGAGTTTTGAATTAAAGGTAAAAATTACCATGGCGTCACCGTCTGAAAAACCCTCAAACTGCTCCCAAATTATCCGGCGCACATTTAACTGTCGGATGTCTCCAGACAGACGGTTGCGCCGGCCGGGTGCGACGGCGAGCCGGGCCCGAAATGACAACATTCCTGACAAAATTCTTGGGCTCAACTAACAAGGCAGGAAAGTCTCAAGTTTTTACTCCTAGACCTGGGCTAAAGAAGATTCTGCTTGACCACTGATGATGGCAAAGTGTGGCTGACGTGTTCCTGAGGGGTCCATTTCAACCATCTAACTGTCCACAAATTAGAAAAAAGGTTTCACATGCGAGAAATCCCGACAGAATAGTCCACAGACAGCTTTTGTTTTTCAAAAACGACCACTGGTAGTTAAATTTCGCCGGTTTCGTTTCTATGGCATCCAGGAACACCCTGTCACTCATTCCTTTCCCCGTTTTTTCTCTCTCTCTCTCTCTCTCTCTCTCTCTCTCGCTCTCTCTCTCTCTCTCTCTCTCTCTCCCTCCCTCCCTCCCTCTCTCTCTCTCTCCCTCTCATTTTTTTTTCACATCTTTCCCTCGACTTATGTTTGAGTATGCAAGCAACGAAACCATTTCATGGGGTAATGCTTTAATTACATGTCCCTCATCTATTAATTCACCTTATATTAGATTGGTAGAAAACTTAGGAAAGGTGCCAATGATGAAAATAAAAGGGCCAAGAAAAGGAAGAATCAGCATTGTAAGCCTCCTCCTCCCACCCCCCCCCCTCCCCCCCCCTTCCACCGCCACGCTTTTTTTTTCTTTTTACTCTGTTGTTGTTAACAATAAAGTAAGAAAAAAAAGGAAACCCTCTAAACAGAAGACTTTTTCTTTCGGTAAAAAAAATGAAACAAAAGTCCATACGGACTCTCCAATTTCCTCCTCCTCTCCAACTAAACAACACCACAAAACGTTAAGTTATCCCCGCTGAGAATTCACTGGCTGCGTTTCGCTTCATAAAAGCCCAGTTAGTCCGTGTCAACCAATCACACTGCGTCCTTTTGACCCTGACTTTTGACCAGTCATTTCCAGGAGGCCAAATGACCAACGTCCACTTCACCGGCCATCGATGTCTGACCACAGTGTAAAACGACCTGTGATTGAGTGAACATAAAAGATGCGGTGGTCTTTGATTTCAAAGCCAAAATGACCTATAATTGGAGCCTGAAGGCAACGCCAGGGCCCAGGGACCAATTAGAACATTCTTCTCTGAGCTACAGCTCTGTGGTCTGTTTTATTATCGTGGATAGCTAGCTGTATTCAGCTTTCAGTACCTGTGGCCACCTCCATCCCCTTTCGTACCCCTCTCCCCCACCCTTGCTGAGTGGATAGAAGAAAAAAACTGTTTTGTATGTCATTTACTGTCCTTTCTGTACAAGTAAACAGTACTAACACCGTGCAAAGATCACATCTAAAGACATTTACTTGCTATCCACGGGGGAGGACTCAAGAAAAAAACCGAAAAAAAACACCTGAATGGTGACTCTGGTTAGGCCATTTCCATTTTCAGGTGACCAAAAGACACTAGATCTATTAGCTGCACAAACCCACAACCCCGATAAAAAGATAGACCTAGAACATTAAATTATTTAAATCTAGAAAATCATGTTACACAGTAAATCTGACCTAGAGTGGCCGTTCGTGATCTGAGTTCTTGTTTGTTCTATCTCCATTGTCTGAAAAAAAAACAACTGAACCATTTGTTGTACGTAGAAGAGCTGTAGCTAATCTACACTCTGACGCTTGTTTAAAAGACACTGTGGCACTTATCAAGCTGTTTCACAGTTTCTATGTTACGCTAACTTCTAAAGCTGCCAACGTTTAATATAGAATTTCTCAGTTACGCTAAACGCGGAGTTGTGGAGTTAAAACAGACAAAAATTAAGGCCAAGATTTTTTAAATCTTTGTTTAGCATAACACGGCAGATGAGACCACTGTAGGGTATACTAACAGACATTTTTGCACCCAGAAGAGAGTGTGTCATTAGTCGCAGTGTTTATCCCCAAGCAGAAAGCACAATACATTTTCATTTTGAGAACGATTTTATTCCTGGAAAGTATTCAGCCTGATGCCCCCGCTGCTACTATTCGCACAGACAAAACGGAAATGGCCAAAAGTGATACCATTAAATTGTGTTCTCATGTGTGCGGAAACGGAAACGGCGAAGGAAACGTCAAAAATCCATCACGTAGCAAAAACAATGAGTGTTTCCATGTGTACGGAAACGGCGTATCGTTACACAAGAAAATATTCCTTCTGCTTCACCACTTGAAGGGGTTTCGATACACATGAAAACCCAACTTCAGTCTATACGTACGTAAAGCATCACGGTCTTTCTTAGCAAGAGAAATGACGGCATGATCAGAAGAATAAACATTTAAAAAAAAAGGTTATGCTGCCATTACAGAACACACCATACCTGCCGTATAAATTCATTTAACCCTGAGGACAAAAACAAACACAATAGCTCTCTCACACACACACATACAGACACATAATACATCGGAAACTTACATGCAAACATATGGCACAAGAAAAATACCAATATTTCTGATGTCAGTATCATTTAATGACAACCGATTTTTTTTTCTTTTTTCTTTTATTATTATTATTATTATTATTATTATTATTATTACTACCTTCACCCTCTCTCCTTCCCTTTCTCTACCTCCCGGCCCCTCTCGGTTAACCTGAGCGCACATCAGAAAATCCGTGAGTTGCTCACTCTAGTGAGATAGCGAACTTCGGCTGTGTCTCCCGTCAGTTTGGGCCGCCAGCGAGTCGCCAGCTGAACGAGTTTGTACTCACGAGGAGCGAGCGTGCACGGTCTTAACGCTAGCGTGAGCACCGACGATAAAAAGACCTTTCCCCCCCTGCATGCAGCATTGGAACAGGTGGATGGAGAAATTAGAAAATGGGATGCGGATTTACAGGGGCCAAGTGAGAGAAAAGGCAGATGGATAGAAGGGGAGAGGCGGAAAGAAGCAGAGAGAGAGAAAGAGAGATATAAACAGAAAAACTAGAGAAAGACAGAGAGAGAAATAGACAGATAGAGGGAATGACCGGGGAGAGAGAGACAGAGAGACAGAGAGACAGACAGATAGACCGACAGACCGACGGACAGATGACCAGAAAAAACGGAGAGAGACAGACAGATGGACAGACAGACAGACCGACAGACAGAGCAGGGAGAGAGAGAGAAAGACAGGCAGACCGACAGAGAGATAAACAGAAAGAGCAGGGAGAGAGAGAGACAGACAGACAGACAGACAAACAGAGAAACAGACAGATAAACAGAAAGACCAGAGAGAGAGAGAGAGAGAGAGAGAGAGAGAGAAAAGTGGGATAGTCTAAAAGAAATAACTAAAATACAACAGAGGTGGGAGGCGAACAAACGGACGGCACAGATTAATCTTGAAATGGAAAGTACAAAAGTAAAAACAAGAATAAAAGCAGACAGAAACAGTATAGATCTACTACAATCAGACAAATACTGAGAGAAAGACGGAAAGTAGGGAAGAATAAGGTAACCGCCACACTGATAAATAATAAAATATTATTGCAATAGATATAAATCAATAATGAAATTTAAAATTAAAAAAAAGGCCTTGTATTATGGCTTGGACCAATGACACTCAATACTAGAATGTTTATGAAGTGGATACATCCAGTTAGTTTTAAATTTGCAGTTCTTTTTTTTACTACATTCATCTGTCATAACATTAAAGGCGTGTGGAAAAATGCACATCATGTATATTCCCGACTCGCTGCGCGACGTACAGCCAATATTATCTTTAATGTTCAACTTTTAAAAACTTCACAGAAAAACGTACACAAGTTTTAAAAGCAATGCCTTAGCTCAAATGGCATCCAATTTAAATCATAAATCCTCCACAAGTGCAACTGTTGGCCAACATGGGGGGGGGGGGGGAGAATTATACCTATAAAAAGTGTTTCTGTGGCTGAACACGAGAATATGGCAGGTTTTTACACCTTTGGCGCCATGTGCCAACACTACAACAGACTGAGGAACACAGAGAATATCTAATTCTAAGGTTTGAGACTTTCACTCGGGTACTCGGGGACCCGAGGGATATAGAAACTGTACTGTTCAACCTTGAATACTTTAGCTAGAGCTAGTTAACAAGGAGTGTGCGTTTACGTATGTGTGTACTTGTGTATAATGTGTGCGTGTTTGTCTGGAGAGAGCAAATCATGGAAATGAGAGGGAGGTAGTAGATGGCAGGCTGACAGAGATAGACAGAGTGAGATAGATGTATACATGGTCAGGTAAATGGGCAGACAGACAAATAGAGGATGGACAAACGTGACAGACAGACAGACGGACGGGCGGACGGAGCGACAGATAGACAGACAGACATGTAGATAGATAGATAGATAGATAGATAGATAGATAGATAGATAGATAGATAGATAGATAGATAGATAGATAGATAGATAGATAGATAGATAGATAGATAGATAGATAGATAGATAGATAGATAAAGAGGGATAGATAGACATTAACACACTATTGACATTTTTTTTAAAATAGGCAAATGCAGATTCTTATCTCTGTGGTCGTTACGAACCGCAAATAGCTGATAAGAACCTCGGTATGTTGATGGCATGCTATTATGAAGGTCTCTAATACAGACATCTGAACATTTACATGCAATTAATGGCCAAAACATCTGGCGAGGAAAATGTAAATTTGGCCCCTTTTTTTTCTCAGAATCATACTGTTTTTTGTCCTTGTGTTTCTTTGAAATTCGTTTCCAGCAACAAAAAAATAAAAAATATTACCATGCCCGGATTTGTGAAATTTATTCCATGAGTCATTTTGAAATGCTGTTTACATTTAAATTGAGTTTGAAATTCACCAGAACACATTTTTTTTTTCACTGGTATTTAGTGTAAAAGTTTCAATGCGAATCAATGGCTAAAACTCTATTGTAAATTGACAAATGATAAAAGAGATTTTGCTTTGGGTGATATCGGGTTCTTACTGACGTCCTATGAAGTTACCTCAACACAGACCGTTTCCACTCCACTATCTATTCTACCTTTAAATAAGTGAACCCAGGCTTACCGCGCTCGGGTACCGTTAAGCCCAGCAGCTCTAGAACTGCCCCCCCCCACTTCCTCCTTCTGTGCCCCCCCCCCTCCGCCTCCCCGGCCATATATCAGAGTCAGGCAAGCGCGGACAGCCGTGAGCAGTGTTCGACATGCCGCGACATGTGTGATGGAACATTAGAGCGCTCCCCCGCGAGATCAAGGCAGACTCGCCCCCAAGGCCCCGGGTACACGACAACTGTCGCCGTACCTCGCCAATGTCAAACCTCGTTTTTCTTCTTTTTTTTAATTTTTCATATATCACACGCCAAAAACATCAAAGCATCATCGTATTTCTCCCTCTCCTTCCTTCCACTTTGATTTATTTCCTTCTTGGTGAAGCTGGCTGGAAAACGGACGTTTGTTTCTAAGTTTTTATTTTTATTTATTTTTCGCCAATTTCAAATTATTTTCTACCGAAGTCAAAGTCCAGATTTGCTCTCATTGCCTTGAAGTCAGCTTTCCTTCTCATTTCCTGCTTTAATCTGACTTTTCTTAATTTCGAGACGTAGACGATAGCGCAAATACGCATTTTACACAGGGAGGGGTAGAGGGTATGCAACTGTAAGTGGGGTGCAATCTCATATCAGCGGTCAGGTCAGAGGTCTCAAATTTCACAGATTTTGCCGAAATGAAGGAGATAACTCAGCTTAAAATATTTCTTTTTAAAAATGTGAACATTCTGAGCGCAGTCATAACCCGTCTTCGGGTTCCCTAGACGTAAATTTACTGCGTTTCTATAGTAAAACTTTCATTTACTGAGATAAACTTTTCTGTAAAAATTGAGCGGATTTCCTATATCGCTTTGCAGTTTACGTTAGACATTACGTAGAAGATGGTGCTGAAATGCTGCGTGTTTAAAAATACATCCTGATGACCTTATTTAGGATACAGTTTCATGTAATGATTTTAACAGACATTGTTTTGACGTCTCAGTCTGGATTATCAAGTCGTTATTGTCTTATGGCAACCATATGTTACGGCAGAATCCGGGAGGAAATATTTTATAGGTTTAAATTGTAGACAAACACCGCCATAAATTAACCTTATCTCGCGGATTGAGCCAATCAGACCACAGATGATAATAATACAAGATTTAACGAGGGTTGATAAGATTCTCTGAATGTAAACATGGTTTTATATTCTGTTTATTTCTTCTAATTTAAAATTTTGCATACTCGGCACACACGGATGCCGTTGAAAGCTAGCGATACATAATATATCGCTGATGAGAGTTCTGCGATTTCAACGTCGGCACAGAACAAGTAAGGAAAACGCTAAGGAAATAAATCGATTTCCTAAAATATCAAATATTTATGGCGTATCAGTTCTCATCACAAAAGCATGGTGACGTTTTAGGTCCACAGCACACTGATTCAAGTTTGTTGTTGCGCCGGCTTTCTTGACTGGAGTTTAAGGGAACCCCGCGCACTTGTGAGACTGAAACGTCTCTGTCTTGCTAGTTGATTCAAATATAGGTTCAAGTTTGAGTCAAAACCCATGCAAAAAAACAGTCTCGACTCAATACGTCACTAGCCTTGACTCTAAAAACAACCCTCTATCCAACTTACAGACGCTTCGTGAGGTTATTTTCCCCCAGTAAAATTACGAGTCTCAAAAAAGAATAAACTGCAGTTTTGATTTGCTCAGGTCGCTCTGTGACATAACTCTGCCGACAGATTTAATATGCTTCAGGCTTACGTCCCTTGACAAAAACGGAAATGGAACTCGGCCTAAAATTTATGAGTTTAAGCTTTTCATGGCGTCCAGCTGACTCTAGCAAAGAGACAAGACCACTCAGCGAAAACTGCAAAAATGTTATCGAAATATGATACGATACGGGTGATTATTTTTCAATCATTCTTCGCCCTGCACAGAGCAAAAACTGAAAGTCAACGTCATGCTGAATTTGTTGAAAAAAAAGTAGACAAGACGACGCCATACTGAGTCCATAAGAGGTAGTGCAATGTACAATGGCTTGTTAAACATTTACACTGAAATAATCTGTCATTCAGTATTGCAGCTTGTGTTGCAACATAATCATATCCAGGATTTGGCAACTATAGAAGTTGATTTTATTATAGTTCATGTACGGAAATATTTGTGCAACCGCTCGACACAATGAGGCACATTTCGGCACTACCTGTTTCGAGAAAACAGTTAAAAGGCATCATAGGGTCAATTTTATCGAGTTTGCGTTTTCAGTATTTTTGAAAAGTTTAACTTCTTTACTGTTCCTTTTCAAAACGATAATCCTGTTTGAGAAGGGTAAATGCCTCAAAACTGACTTTGAATCGAGTCACCAACAACAATTTTGACTAAAAACTGAAACTTGAAAATCCGGTTTTCTCAAAACTGTGATTCTGTCACTTCCTGTCTTTGATAGGCCATATCTTCTCTGCTAATTAAATTACAGCAATTTTTTTTTTTTAATTATCAAATGAAAGGACTTTGAATTACCTATTTGATGATACCAATATCTCCATACCACCAAAAACGCACGAAGAGCCTCATTTTTTCGGGCAGCTACACATTAATCAAGGTCCGCAAAACCGTATCTTTCTCTATTACAGCTGGAGCGTGAACACGTAAGCACCAGAAATTCTGTGACTATGCGATAAAGAAATTATGAAACGTTCCGTACTGCTTCAATATTTTGACGTGGACACATCCATTCTGGACAAAATTCAATCTTTACTATTATTTATTGACGATGTTTTGCTTTGTTTTGGTCCCGTGGGGAGCAGAACACTCGCTACTTTCCTACTACATTATACAACACTTCGCCACCGCTTCTACGATTTCTATAACGACTTTTCAGTTCATTGGGGACATGTCATTTCTCTTGGTGATTGTTGCTTAGATTTCTTGTTATTGATGGCTAATATCGGGTAGCGCCAAAAAGAACAACAACAACAACAAATAAAAAAAAAAAACATTTTTTAAAACTCTTTCTCATTATTTATTCCTCCTTTCTTTCACTTATTCATTTATTTATTTACTTATTATCTATTTTGTATATTTGTTTCTTTAGTTAGCTATTTATTTATATATTCGTTCATTTATTTATTATTTACATGTATAATAATGATTATTGTTATTGTTACTGTTGTTGTTGTCGCAGTTTTGGCCATGTTTCACCTATGATTTTCTACCACTTCGCACAGCCAACATTTCACAATAGTTGCTGATGTTTCTATATTATTACAATCCGCCTATTTATTTTTCTTCTGTTGGGCGTGGAGTAACAACGGGTAATTTTCTACCTTGGGCAACAAACTATCAGAACAAATATCTGTTTCTTGATTAGCCTGGCAGTTATGAGAGCGAAAAAAAGAAGAGGGGAAATTGGGGGGGGGGGGGGAGGGAATAAAAGAAGTGAAACTGAAATGAGTGACAGAGGCAATTCGTCCGTACTTCGCACTCTACTGTCTCCTGAGTTCACCCACGTAAAATAAGCAAAATCAAGTCGGCGCCACTGTCAAACCCAAGCCATTAGTAAAGTACGGGCGTGAGTTCTTAGCTTTCTCCTTTGCCTTTCCTCGACGCTGCTCACTCACCCCCTGCACCACCACACACAGAACTCAAAAGGTGAAGGGGTTGCAGGAAGCGATATAGAATTATTTCAAACCTTCAGACAGTCGGGGAAAGAGGAGGGGACCGGGGGAGGGCGAGGTTTGGAAAGAGGGAGGGAGGGGGGAGGGCAAATTAGGCAGGTTAGAATATTGCCTCGCGTTCTCCTCCGGTAACGCCTTCCATCCAGAATGTGAGCGATTTTCTGATCAACATAACAAGAATGACAACGCTAATAATCTCAACGCACCGAGGGCGACGTTTCTTTTCATTTACTTGCTTTATTTTCAGCTGTAAATTTGCAATCTGAGCGTGCTAAATTTATAAAGAAAGTTGTCCCACCCTTGTTTTTTAAATTTTTTGTTTTCGGAATTAAGAGGAATACAACTCATTATCTTAATTAAGTGCAAGAAATAAGGACTAGAATGGGATCAGCATGCGTCACGCCATGTGGAATATTTTTCACATGGCGCAAAAATAATGTGAAATGAAAGATGGGGAGAAAGAAAACAAAGATGGAAAGAATGTGGAAAATGAGGCACCGCAGCAGGGTGAGCATCTTACTTGCATACAAATCTAGCTCCTTCCTTCACTGCAGTTCCTGGGACACGCTAATTTTCATGACAATGTAAACGGGCGCTACGGAGCTAAGGCTGAAATGTTATTTTATAAACCAAAAAAAAATTAGTCTTGCATTAACTTTTGTAAGTGGATGAACAAACAAACAGCACTTTACAAAGAAGAAAATACGAATTTCAAGAAGTGACACACAACGAGCTCCCGGGCGAGGTCAACAAGAAATGAGTCGCCGAGTGTCTCTGGGACTGCCATTTTTTGCCTTGAAATGTCATTGGGACTGAAAGGAAAATACAAATAAAGACCTCGCACTTTTCAAACTGACATCAAGACACAAAAAAATACCGAAACAGTTAAAACTAGGCCATTGTTCACGCCTCGTGGGATCTCTCTCTAACCACACACTTTCAAATCCAGGCTCACACTCTCTCTTCCTCCTCGTGCTCCCTCTCTCTCTTAACCTTTTCTTGGTCTCCAAAAACCGCACTTTTCCAAACCCTTTCATCCAAGACCATAGAGCCACAACAATCAACTCTCGGATTTCAGTTGCCCCTGCGCAGGGCGGATGAGAAAAGGCACCACTTTATTGTTGTTTTGTTGCAGCCAACGACACGCTGGCCTGTAATTGAAGGGGTCTTTGAAAAAGCAGTCCGTGCTTCAAGCAAAGACAAAAGCCCTGGATGACAGCCAAATGACCAGTAAGGCAGAGAGGAGCTGGTCCTGCCCATCCAAATGCCACACCCAAGCTTTACCACCATAAAAACCACCTCCCTTGTCATGGAAAATAACCCCAAAAACCGGTGTGTGATTTTTTGGGTGAGTGTTTCCTTTCTTTTCTTCTCTGGTTGGCTGACAAATTGGCCATGTTGTGTTTCCGTGTCCTGATTCTTCAGCTTTTCTGGAGATTTGCACGTCACAGACTTGAAACAACAGAGCCAAAACAACAAAACTAACGGGAACAACAAAAGCTGTGACATTTTGAGCTGGTTGTCTTCTGTAGCCAAGACAAAACTGGCAAAATTATCTTTGGATGGCTAGATGAAAACTGAAATCAAACTCACAACAACATTAAAGATAAGATGATTGGAGACACGAGCCGTGGTAGCAGGTTTTAACCCTCGCTTTTCTTCTTCTATGTTCCTGACATCATAGTGTGCTTGTGTTCAGTATGTGACAGTATGTATCTGTCGATCTGCTTGTCCCTGATTCTTCCCACAAGTTTGTATATCACTCAGCTATGATGCTTTCCCACTTCCTTCAATAATCTTTCTCTCTTTGACCCTCTTCTCTCACTGCCCTTCCCTCCTCTTTCCGTTCTGTATAAACTTTAGCAATGGTATTTGATATCTATGTCGTTTAAACTTTTTCTCTGCCGATCGTCAACTCCATCCGCTACTTTCTCCAGGCTTTTCCTAACCCGCGGGCTCCCTGTTCCACCCATTCACGAGTTGAGAGACCTTCCAAGAGCCTCCCGCGTCCCCCTCCCGAGTATTCCCTCTTGTTTAGTGTACCGCCTTAATACCATACTAATTCCCACCGGCTCCCTCGGGGTGTGGGTCCACCCACGGATAGTTTCCAAAGTGAGAGAAAATGGCTGTTAGAAGCCCCAGCCCATGGGGTACCGCGCTCAGAACATGGGGGTGAAGATAATGTGGGGCGGGGGGGCTGTCTGATCCGGTCACAATAGAACGTCTTCGTGCTTGTCAATAGGAGAAGAGCAGAACCGTCTTTTTTCCATGTCCCTCCTAGCGTTTAGGAGACAGCAGGGAACGCCCGCCACACAATTGTTAAGAGGCAAAAAATAATTTTAAAAATACAGGGTTTGTTCATTTGTGAGCTGATGTTCTTCCTGCTTCCCTCCAATTCAGTCCACCCTTCCCCCCCCCCCCCAAACTGCTTGGTTTTGTCATGCTGTGGATATTTCAAGTGTATGGAGACAGAAATTTGCCAGCTGTCAGATCTGAGACAATGTCAGGACACGATGACCTTCGCTACTGATTGGTCGTAGTAATTCAGATAACAATCAGCATGAATTCCCTACAAGAATGTCTGCCCTATTCATTCCGTAGAACTAAATAATTTGTCTATATATTCATCTTTGAGTAGTCAAAACCGAATTGTTTAGGTCTGTTTTCATTGAAACTGAATGATGTCTCTTTTTGGACTCGGAGGTTTGACGGTGAGAGTAAATCAGGTGTCCGTTAATGTGTGTGAGTGGGAGCACGATGAACTGATCTTATGTCAATCCTGTTCTTAATTTTAGTTCAACGCCTTTAGAAGACATCATTTTTGGTGGATTTGAGCGCTATACAAGTTAATTATTACATCACATTACGTTACATTACATTACATCATTCTTTAACATCCCCTGGCTCCTTCAGTAAGACATGATACTGAATGTTCACTTTCATTTGCCGTAATCGATATTTCTTTCATACATATATATATTTCAATGGCATTGTAACTTCTGGCTGGTTCACTGACATTTCCTGAAAAGGAGTGGTCACATTACCTGGGATATACATGTAATTTGATCGTTTTGTTGTTGTTGTTGTTGTTGTTGTTGATGATGTTCTTTCAAATCTCCGTCAAACACAAAACACAAATATCCATATTTTTCTCTTCTGTCTCCCTTCAGCTTCCCCTTTTCGGTCAGTGCCCCCCCCCCCCCCACCAAATAAACAGACCCTACCATTTATCCCCATCTATGTTCTTCCCTTTGAAATAAGTAAATAAATGAATCTTTTCTTCTCTTATTTCGGGCGGGTAGGAAAAAAAAATCCGTCAAAATGTTCATTATCTTATCAACAGGATATCCCCTGTTCCATGAAACATAACAAATGACGGGGTTAGAACTAGAAGGAGTTAGAATTACAGTGGCATTTAGACTTCTTCTAATTCTAACCCCCTCAAATCGAAGAAGGCTTTGTTGGTACATTGCAACCAGGAAATCAAACTCTTAACGAACATAACGGGTTTCCACACCAGTCTTATAAGTGTCAGGCCTTTCAACAATGAAGAAACAGTTTCATCTCTCGACGTCTATGGGCGCCATAGGAAATATTCTCACGTCAGAACCTCCGTCACCACTTCAGTTCCCTCTCTAACGGGATTACCGTCCTATTGAAACATCCGGCATGTCAACTCCATGTCATCGCTTGGACTAATTCCTTTCTCGGCCTGGGCGCTATCTACACCAACAATATGGTCAACGGCAACCAAAACATCATCAGTGTAAACACCCGCTACAATAACAACAACAACAGCAACAACAACACCCTTCAGACACCGTTCAATCTCTGCTCTAACCATTGTACGCCGTGTGTCATCTTCGCCTGCAGGGGGCAGGCAACTCGCCAATTCACTGTTTACCGGAAGTTCTCGGTGTTTGTTGAATCAAAATGGCCACTTGTCGTCCCCGTCCGCGTTCGCTCCCCATGTGTGTTTGAACTAACAAGATAAAGCTGTGCTGTTGTTGACTTTAGAGACTTTTCAAGATGTTGCTTGTTCTTCTGAATTCAATTAAAATCTTTTCACTTTTCCTCGTGAATGACAGCTAATCAGTTCTCTCTCCACCCATCCTTTTGTATCTCTGCCTCACTCTTCCAGTTACCTTAATATAATGGAAAAGGTTTTCAACTTTGACCAGTTGACATCATTCTAAGGATCTGCGCAAGAAAGCCATGAACATTTTGAACCAGGAATATATTTGTTTATAAAGATGTCTTTCCGATCCACGGCATTTCAATACAACTTAGATCTTTACCTTCAGATACTCTGAAAAGTCATAATCCAAATAAAACCAGTCAATAACAACAAGGAGAGTAATAACAATGACAATAACATAGCAGCTGGAAAGTTCAGTCCGGGGGAATAACTCTGAATCAGGTGCCCACATCTCTCCTCCCCTTTGCTCGCTTAATGTTTCCATCTCATCTTTAAACGTTCTGCTCATCAAGCCCGCCATCTTTACCCCCGGGTGGAAATTACACTCTATCTGGTGTACACAATAACTGATGACGTCATAACATGGTGTTGAGCAACATTCCTCGCCCTTGCCTATTGCCGCGGGTATTGAGAGATCCGACGTCCACCTTGCCGCTCAGTCCCCGCGACGATCTCCGTTGATGAGCTGGGCCCGGGTACATCAATGTTCGGCTGCTTTCCCCCCTTGGGGCTATTACAGCTCAGGTGCCCCATCATAGAGACCTTGTCCCGAGGTGACAACATCAAACAGACCCCTTCACCCCTGAACCTGCCCAAGTGCGAGCTCCTGTCAATACCACACCTGAGTTGTTCCCCCAGTTACGCGCTGTAATGCAAAGACATTTTCACGAAAGGCGAAAAAAACACGAAACTTTGATCGTTCTGCTTGAAATAATAAAAAATGACGGACGTACGCAGTCGCAACAGGTGTTGCATAAAAACACGGGAGAACTCAACATTTACAGCGCAGAAAAGCGTTAAAAACGCGCCCGTAAGAGCCCCAGATTAAAGATGGAAAATCGACTTTAAAAACAAAAAACTTTAAACTGTATTTTCTACTCAGGGAGAAATAAAGCTAAAGAAAGCCACATCAATCGTTCATCAACATTGCGTGTGCATCATCCACACCGGTAAACTTGACTGAGTCCATTCAAATTCAACTGGGGCCGGTTCTTTATTGTTTAACCTTTTTAAGGTGCAAGCAAAGAAAGAAAAAAAAAATTCAAAAACCATTTCAGCACTTGCAGACCATTTTCAAACTGGATTTCAGTCGTTGAAGGGATAGGTGATAATCTCTATGTCGCTCAGCGATAGTGCACAGGGGATACGCTCGTATTGTAGAGCATGGATGGGCCCATCGACTTCATCGGCAACATTTATTAACTTGATAGTTTTTGTGTTGTTGTTTTTTTCCGATAAGAACTTTCATTTTTCCGCTACTCTCTCCACCCCCTCGGCACACCTCGTCTACCTTGATTTTGTAAAAAAAAAAAAAAAAAAGAACAAGAACCAGAAAGAGAAGAAAAGATTGAAGAAGGAGAAGGAGGAGGAGGATAAGAAGAAAAGCAAGAAGAAAAAATGAAATAGAATGAAAAAAAAATAAAAAAACAAGTAAAAGACGCACAACAGGAAGAAGCACACGGTTTTCCCTTTTCTTTCTTTTCCGTCATATTTCTGTGTTTGCCCCTGGTGTTTACAATTTTGTCATCAAGATCAAGAACTATGGTACAGAAAAACTGCTGTCACTGTTGGCTCTTATTTCTCCATGCTTACTGAACAGTGCAAAAAAATACGAAACGCACTTATGTCTCTCTTCAGTACGCCCAAACAAGGAATACGGTAGGGAGTTTCTTCAACAATATAGTTTTAACCCTTTAGTGGCCAGTATACCATATTTGGAACACTTCACTGGGCGCCTTCTACATTTTGGACAATTTGCAATTTCTGAATGTAATATTTCACCCGATAAATGGTCTTTCCTTCATTTTTTTTGTTGTTTTTTAGACATTTTAGATAAATTTTGTTTATTTCAAAATTTTTGGACAAGGCACTTTGTGTCTGGCCACTAGAGGGTTAAGAAGATCCTTTCAATTTCCAAGGAATGTAAGTATCACTCTGCGTCCATGCATATCTACCCAAAAACATCTAAGAATCTTAAAGATAAAACACCACCACTACTAACCACAACCACAACCACAACAAAAACACAACCCTCTGTCGGATACACCACAGATGTTCTCATTTCTTAGGTGTATATTTTCAGATTCCTTCGTTATCTATTTAGATCATTTCTTTTTCGTCCATTTTTTAAAATTATTATTTATACAAATTTTTACTTATTCCCACCTCTACTTTTCAATTCCGTCCCCGTTTATCATTTTACATTAGAAAAATAGTATAATATATACGTATATATGCAATGTAATATTATACCATATTTAGAAATGTATTGTGCCAATTTAGTTACATTTATGAACCAGATCACGATTAGTGTAGAAGAAAACATCATTAAAGTTAAAAACACACACACACACACACACACACAAGTTAAAACATATGTAATTAGAATTGGGATTTTCTGGGGGAAATGGCTGCTTATAATGATATTTACTTTTTGAAAGTTATGTTGCAAGCAGAGTTCGCCGTAATATAAAGTGCACAATACATCGAAAGTAACCCATGCTATTTAAAAACATTAAATTAAATAAATATATGAATAAATAGATAAATAAAATAAATAAATAACTGTCCCAGTTCCCATTCCCAAACACTCGGGACAAGAGAGGTAATTTCCTATCTGAATTAGAAACTCTCCACCCAATGAAATGGTTAACAGTGACGAGCCTATAAGTGGAGCAGGGGCGGGAAAGTAGGAGAAAGAAGAGACACCTGAAGGTGTCTAGATCAAAATCTACGAGTGATGACGTTATTTCCTCACTGTAAATCAAAATTATGACTATCCATTGTCCACCGCCGGCTCTGGGAGGGAAATTCAAATGAACAGGAGGGAAAAAACGAACTTGGACTCTTTGATTTTCGCGCCCGGGGATTTTAGGACGGGCCATTTTTGAGAGTGATGGTTGGCCGATAAGGAGTTAAAAAGCTGGAGGGGTGTTAGCAAAATGAAGGAGTTGAGTAACTTCTTTCATATCTTCATGAAGATCTCAGGTCTCCCCTCGATCTAGTCTCGGCCATTTTCCAGGCGGCAGTCTCTCTGTGTGTTTTAATTAAACGGCGGTTATCGTGAGGTAGCGGTGTGAAAACCCCCGAGGGCAGGGAGGTGGACCCAGCTGTTACTGCAGGCTACGGTAATAATGATGTACAGAGATATTGTAATGGTCAACTATTTGTCTGTCTGTTCGCCCGCCCACCCAATGTATCTCTCTCTCTCTCTCTCTATCTATCTATCTATCTATCTATCTATCTATCTATCTATCTATCTAGTCAATGTATCTGTCCGTCTAGCTGACGATTAATCAAGTATTTGTTTGGACTAGTATATTACTCATTCATTTATTTTTATTTTACATAATTTATTTATTTATTCATTCATTTATCTAAACGGTAAATAAAACTTGCATTTAAGCACTTATATTTTAGATACATTTTACGAGTACCCTCCGTATTTCATGAACATCGAATGTACAACATGACATAAAAAGGAAAAGCGGCTCTGTTCATGTATCATTCCTTCCTTTCGATGTCTTTCTTTTTGCTCTTTCCTCCTTTCTTATTCCCATTCAACTTTCTCTCAAAACGTATGGGGGTTCTCGCTAATAATTCAAACAATACACATCCACCCATTGATTTATACCATTCCTCCACCAGTCGTATCTAAAACAAGTTTGTTTCTTTTTTTCAATATGTCTACACTACAGATTACACTTTGTCTATTATTCACAGTTTTGTCTATTTGCCCCTTCATCTTCCAACCTCCATCGTCTTTATCACCACTACCACTTTGCAACGGTTCTCAACCCCCATCATAAATTATCAGGAACAATAAATAATGTTCAGCCAGCTGTGAACAAAACTCCCATGTATACCACCTCACATTGGTGACACGCCAGCCATCAATTATTTCGCACTCAATTCAGACACAGTCACATTACGGTTAAGACAAACCCTGGCCGTGAAAATTAACTCTTTCAAATGGGCCCTGTGGCTTTCATGACAGACATACCTTGACCCTTAGCGAGCGGTGTAGGAACATAATGACAGTCAGAGAGGGACCTTGATCACTATTAACAATTCTTTGCCCTCCGGACTGAAAGTCTATTAAAGAGGTAATTTACTATCTGGAAGTAACTGTGGTGATGGGCAAACGGTGAAGAGAAATAGAGGAACGCTGTAGTAAATGGGCAGAGGATGGACGTCTTATTTAATATAAATGTGTCTCATAATGTGTTTTAGGGCGAACTAATAGATATACAGTACAAATTAAACAAACAAGCAACGATATAGCAGGATTTAGTACAAAGGTGAAATGCGATAGACAGACTACTGGCAGAGAACAGATAAACAGGCAGATAGATAGATAGATAGATAGATAGATAGATAGATAGATAGATAGATAGATAGATAGATAGATAGATAGATAGATAGATAGATAGATAGATAGATAGATAGATAGATAGATAGATAGATAGATAGACCAAACACTTACATTATGTAACTTGTAATACAGCCCACAAGCGTTACACACAGGATCACCATTAGGATTTCTTCTCCACAGCGTTGTAGTGCCAGTCCCACAGTTGGCACAAGTGGTCCCTGCCCGCCGGGCCGCACTCTGAAAAGAAACACATACACAAAAAATAATGCAGTCATCCATTTGAAACTGACTATTCAGAAAATTAATACGGAAAACCACCTATTGGGCTTGGTGGTTGGGCCTGTTGAGAAAATGAACTTTGTAGCGGTTTCTGTGGTTTTGTGGTAGGGAGACGTCGCTGCTGTTGCTGATGTTGTTGTTCCACAGTCTTACGTAAAAAAAATAAAAAAAGAAATATTCCCAAAACAAAAACAAAAAAGACAGAATTTTATCAGAGACGCTAGAGAACACTTTGTGTTGCGCCTTTCTTTGTTCTTTGTTCAATTAAGAGACGGGAAGATGTATTGACAGTCAAGTGCTGGTAATAATAACAATAATAATATATAGCATTTACATAGCGCTTGATCCCGTTAACAACCAGGCTCTAAGCGCATTACAACATTTATATCATTTAAATCACACACACAAAACATGGGAGTTCTCACCAGAAAACAACAACAACAAAAAATGGACATTCAGGCTATGAAAAGAAGACTCTGGTGTTTAAAAGTTATAAATTTTCAGAAATGACAATGATGATGATGATGATGATGATGATGATGATGGTGGTGGTGGTGGCTGTGGTGGTGAAGGTGGTTTTAATGGTGCGGTGCCAAGGCTGCAGCTGCAACTGCCGCCAACCACAACGGCGTGTTGTCTCGAATAATGGCATCATTTACACCGCTCGAGCCTTTACTTCACTGTTCGTTTCTGCATGAACACATGCACCGCAGCGGCGCTTTCAAAGACTCCGAATGAACATAGCGTACAAATCAGCTCGTCCCCCTGAAACCACTCGAAGTGAACAACAATAGGATTAAAATTTAAACTTCATATTTCCATCCTCGGTATTCAACGCAGTGAAATGGTGCGCATCCTGCATTGTGCTGTGCTAAACTGCGCTCGTTCTGCCACGCACGTTTTGGCACCATGCTGAGGACTAAAGCGTTGTACACTATGTTTTGATGAATAATTGTACAGGCATGGTTAGCATAATAAAAGCTATTTAAGTTTAATGAACTGCCCCCACCCACTGTGTAAATCATTGAGTTCAGCCGGCTTCATCAGGGAGACCTCAATAACTGCCTGTGTTGTTATAGCTAAACAAAAGATGAGATGCAGAGCCTTAGTCTACGTGATAATACTAAAAATGTGCAGTTGGATCATTCTGCGTTTGAAATAGCGGTGTCCTACTGGTAATTCTGGTAAGGTCATTTCAACCTGTTGTAAGTTTTTGGCAAATTTCCATGTCTGAGAGACTTTATTATGTAAGCTTCGAAATAATACCCTAAATTGACCATCTTCACGCTTTGAGATTAAGCCTACCAATGGCGTTGGCCTTATTATGAAATCACTTAGTTGTTATCGAATCGCATAGATACAGGAGATAATTCTTTCTTTGCCAAATGATCTATGAACCCCTGAAATGATTTTTTTTTTTCCTCCACTGATTAAAGAGAATGTTTATATTTTCAAATGTTTATATAACTAATAATTCATAAATTAAGGAAAACATTTAAAGTAATAAACATAATAATCTTACTATAATTGAGCTAGAGGGTGAACCTGGACGCAGCTAAAACTTCGCGACTTCGCCACAAAAAATTACAGAAATTTTGTGCACTGCCTCAATATCTGACAAGCTACGTGACACGCCCATTCTGGACAAAATTCAGTCATTAATGCCACATACTTTTTATTAACAACTGTATTGACACAAAGAAAAAGACGCATTTTCTTCGAGCAGAGTCGAAAAGTATGATCGGAAATGTTTATCACCTCTCTTTTGTTCTTTGTTTCCCCTGGCATATTGGGAGTCGACAGTCAACTTGAAATATCACACCTCTAAGACAACGGGCCAAACTAGTCATGATAATAACATGAAATATTTTTTTTCTCCTCTGTTGTAAAGTAAGGTCTTTCTCGCTGTGCTGTAACCTTATGCTCATTTGAAATATTGACCAACTGACTGTGTGGCAAGGGTAGACGCGTAAATAGATGAGCGGGTAGGTAGGTAGGTAACTCTGAGTTTGAGTTTTATGTCGTGTCGGCACGATAACGGCCACTTTGCGTCTTTCATTGTCTTTTTGGGGTACTTTATTTATGTTTGGGTATTCAGAGCTTTATCAGTGTATATTTCACAATGTAGAATTAAATAGTTCCGTTTTAGTAAACAAGTGGGCATCCACGTTAACACACAGGAGGATAGGTATCCATGCAGATAGGTAGGTGCAGTGGCGCATTTACATTTTTGAGATCTTGAAGCTTGAACTGTTATGGAACCCCTTCGCAACCAGTAACAATTATTGGGCAGCATCCAAAATTCTCTAGTTAAAATAGTTTCTTTAAGGCTCCGCCTCCACTAGGGGTCCTGAAGCTTAAGCTTCATTAGTTTCATAAAAGATCCGCCACTGGGCGGGTGAGTCCATTACAATTCGAGGGTTCTGTCGTTAACTAATGACAGACATCTTCAATTTGGTACGGCGGAGATCAATAACATTGTCCCACGTTCACAAGCCACTGTACTGTTAACCCTCCAATTTATTTCTGAAACTGTTGCTATTCACGAACTGTCTTCACAACATCAGAATATTATCAAAGGTAATCAATCAAAGGCCGGTAATAAATGAGTCAAAAGATTCATGACAAAGTTCCAGGTACGACTCTTGATCTGATCTCCACTCTTACAGTCCGATTAGCATTTAGCTGACAAACGTTTAATTGATTTTCACCGATTAATAGGCATATTTAAGATTGCTGAACCATCACTGAGATATTTAAACAATCAAAAGCGAATGTATCACATGGCAGCTCTGTATTTCTACAAATAAAGGGGAACGCAAAACAAAAAGAAACACACACACACACACAAAAGTACAACACTTCATAACTCGTAAATGTCAGGTGACATCGAGCATCTTATTTCTCTGTTCTGTATTTACCTCCTCCTCCCCCCCCCCCCTTCCCCGCCCCCCTGTGCCTTCATTCAAGGTTTGGAAGACTTAAAACATGTCAACTCTTTTGTGAGAACCACCTCCGTGCGCGCCCGCATGCGCCGTCATTTGGTGCGCAACGGGGGTGCCGCGCAATGTGGCGCAGTGTCGTATTACATCACATTATTTCTACCTCACAAAGACAGTACAAGAAGTCGGGAGGAAAAATAATAGCAATCAATCTATTCCGCACTTGGAATGCTAGTGACTAGAAAATTCATCATAAAACGCGAACTTGAATTCTATTGTGAACCCCCTAAAAAAATTTGCAAGGCGACCACTTCCGCGTGAACAGTTATGATGTTGATACTAGCATATTTTTCAAAACATCAAGTCTCAATGAGTATCGACCTGTCATCGTTACAAAAACCGGAGGGGTCTTAGCATTAACAGCCTATGAGAACCGTCGTAAAAATAGAACAGCGCACCTATTGATCGTTTTGTTTTGTTTTGTTTTCTTTCCTTTACAGTTTAATGCAAAATTTTACAACTTATGCAAAATAGGTACAAATTAACAAGCTTAGCGTAGCCTAGAAATAGTGCATGACCAAAAAAAAACAACAGATGGGAGAATGTCTGTCTGTCTGTTGACCCATTTCCATCATGTTACATTACAAAAAACAAAAAATGTTGGGTTCATTTCAGTACTCATTTTTAATGACTGTGAGAACAGGAGCGGCGACAGAATAACAAAATGTAATGACGCCAGCAGCATAGCATACTCAGATGTAGATATGGTAAAATCTTACCAATGACTTTGCCTTGTCGAACACTTGGCCTTTGCTCTGTTGAAGTTTTCGCAATTAAAGCATTGCTGTCTTATTCTACATGTATACGCTACTGATAGGGTACAGCAAAGAACAAAAGTACTGGTTGCTTTAATAGTAAAAAATCTTACCAATGACTCTGCCTGGTCGAACAGCTGTACATGATAGATAACCTTTGCATATTAAAAAGCATTTGCTGTTGCATTCTGAAGGCTACTGACAGCAGCCACAGGATATCCCCAAGGACGCCAGTATTAGTTGCTTTCAGAGTATTAAAATATTATTGCTGTGCCCCCTCCCTCCCCCCTCCCAGAGAGTAGGTGATGCAGTTTTTGATATGATCATTATAATGGCTTTCGATTCCGAGTCAACTCAGACGCAGCTGCATTGTTTACAGAACTCCCACAAAGTAGACAGCTTGGCAGATCCTCCTATGTCGTATTTCCGAATGTAATTTTTTTTTATTTACTTTTTATTGTATTTAAAATACCTGTTTTTCAAACCTTCCTGGCAAGTTCACTTAATTGATATCGCCCGAGATTATCAACGGGTTTGATTAAATAATGAATTCGTCCTTTTTATTGAAAGAAACGCGGCTTGTTTTGTTTTCAAGTCAAACAGATGACAGGACCGCGTTGCTCTTCGCCATCGGGGAGGTTTAAGCATCTCGGAAAAGGGGACTTAAAAGGTGTTTCTGCAATTCTGTCCCAGTCGTAAACAAGGAAATATTACATCCCCCCCCCCTCCCCCAATAAAAATACAGAACTGGTTGTTGGGCCTTCCCAGGTAGGGTTAAGCATCTCTCAAAATGGGACTTAAGGGGTGTTTCTGCAGTCGTTTTCCGGTCTCAAGTGAGCAACAGGAAACGGCACCACCTCTGGGATCAATCCCGCCAAAGAAAAGACTCTTTTGTCTTAGGAAAAAAAACAAAAAACAACCTAAGTGTGCACTGTGAGGCAACTTCCGGCTACGGATGCAATGCGGGAGAAGAGCTCTTCAGCAGCTCTCGTGTCTCGGCAGTACCCCCCCCCCCCAACAATACAAAACATCACCATAACAACAATGAAAAATATTAAACAGAGACATCTTTTTCCTCTTTACCCCTCCCCCTCCTTCCTCCTCTCCTAACCACACCTCACCTCCTGCGGTGCTAGTGCAGTACGCCTCGTCATAATTATAGCCTGCGTTGAGAGGATTAATTTATGCAAGCGTTGGCGTTCTATGAGACCTTGTGGCAACTCACGCAGACTAAGCATGGGGGGGGGGGTGAAAGGGCGCTCAACAAAAGCTTCGGGGACTCAGTGGAACCTACTTGGTGACATATGCTGTCAACGACCAAGTCGAATGTTCCATTGTTAAGGAGCACACATAAACAGGGGGAAAATGACAATCTGAAGTCTCTGTGTAGCCCTGAAGTCGCTGCTGTTGAAAATGCGCTCGATCCTGCTTTCGGGCGTAATGATGCATGACAAGGACCCCTTGCAACCCCACACCTAACCCGTCCCAATGTCTCTTCTTAATATTCTACGTTTTAATATCCCTAGTTAGTCCGTAAAGTGTAGAACACTTGAAGGGGTTAGAATCAGAGAGAGGTCTAAGTGCCAGTTGAACGTAAATCCCCTCTGATTCCAAACCCTTCAATTTGAGGCGGGGTTTTGAATAAAAAGTGATCTAAGTGCAATTGTGGTCCCAGACAGCGGGATGAGCACGTCATTGCTCCGACACGTGAGCTGCCGCCACGTCGTTCTGTCGACATCCCGTCAAAAATGGACGTGATAATTGTCGTCAATTGAGTAGGTCAAAGTTGTTGTTTTGTTGTCCTACCTGGTGGGTGAGGATTTTGACAGGTGTGACAAGCCGTCCTTAATGGGGTGTGGTGGGTACATCGATTGTTAGTTGGGGGTGGGTAAAAAGGGAAGAGAATTGGAGGACAGATAGATAGATAGATAGATAGATAGATAGATAGATAGATAGATAGATAGATAGATAGATAGATAGATAAGTAGGTAGGCAGATAGAGAGTGAAAGAGAAAGAGTACGAAATAAAGAGGTGGAAAAGAGAAGGTGAGAAAGAGTCCAGGAGAGAAAGAGAAAGAAAGAGAGGGAGAGAGTGTATTACTCATCTCTGACAAGCGTATGCAGGCCTATTATATGTATCTGTGTGGGGAGAGAGAAAGAGACAGTGAGGCAGAGACAGAGAAAGAGAGACACAGAGAGAGAGAGAGAGAGAAAGAAAGAGAGAGAGAGATTTTAAAAATGCTCAATGAGTGCTTAATAGCAGTACCCGTTTCCCCACCATTTAAGCCTTAACTCTTACGTAAGACTAAAAAAAAAGGCCACCCCCCTGCCCAGACTATCTCCAATGTTTTACATTCACACGACATACAGGACAAGCACAAAGTCAACAGACAGAGCCGCCGCTGACGTCCCGTGAGGGGGTGTGGGTGGGGGGAGAGAGGGAGAGAGGCGGGGAAGCTCAAATTTCGACTTGGATTAGAAGGGCGTATCGCGGGTGTATAGGACAGTATGGTTCACACAGACTTGTGTTTCATGGCTGTTATTTTGTCTGTCTGTTACGACGAGTCTGGGCCATCACAGATCCCCCCTACCCGTCTCTCACACACTCAGTGGCAATGTATGTTCATTCATCCATTCATCGATCCCTCTATCCATGTGTTTTCTCACTCATCCTTTGTTGTTTCCATTCACTGTGGAGGCTGTTTTTATTGTTTTTACTATCTATAGATCCGTCTATCCATTCATCCACCCATCCGTCCGTCCGTCTGTCTGTCTGGTTGTCTGTCTGTCTGTCTGGCTGACTGCCTATCTATCTATCTATCTATCTATATATCTGTCTGTCTGTCTATCTACCTATCTATCTATCTATGTCAAGCCTGTGAATGTACCTATTTACTTTCTCTGAGAGGCATATCCTCATCGCTTAAAACACAGAATGTGCCATACAAGTACGGGATTTTCCGGCTTTTCCAAACACAGGCTTGCTATTTGCACTTTACTGCATGCCTGTGGGTGTTTATATATATAATATGTGTGTGTGTGTGTGTGTGTGTGTCTTATGTGGGTTTTTATTATTTTTATTTTTTTTAATGATTATCATTATCTTGCTTTCCCAATTAGATCGTATTTATTACTTTTCATCGTGTCTAATTTCTGACGCATTATGCTTGATTGTTCTACGATATCGATCTCCGACTTTGATTACGAAAGTAAGGTAAAGGTCAGCCAGAGTGTAACATTCCAAACATACCACATTGTCTCCTTGTAGTACGAGAGTATTTTGTGTCGGTCGGAGATAACGCGACGAGAGATTTGAGGTCTTTATTTTAGGAGGTTCGCTGCCCTTGGCATTTACACCTCACTTTACTTGTTTTATTATTTCTTGTTCTGGCGGGGGGGGGGGGGGGAGGGGGGGGGAGATGATATGGATAAATTTTAATCTATTAATTGCAATTTTGCCCGGGCAGCGGCCTTTCGGCCTGCTCTTTACGATTTCCAACTGCCAAGGTATCTTTAACGTGCGCAACGTGCACACGGGCCCTCCGAATTTTTTCGTCCTTATCCGAGAAGGCTAGGTACTCGATCCTACCCCCCAATAGGACCAGGGACTTGAAAATATGAGAAAAATCCACTTTCCAACATGCCCGCACTGCCCGGGTTTAGGACCCGGGACCCTTGGCATGAGAGGCGAGCACCTTGCCTCTAGACCACCTTGTCCCCGCGACGAGAGTTTTTTTGGGTTCTTTTTTATAAAGGGGTGCAGAACCGCAGATCGCAGACGGATATTTTATACACGAAACATTAGGCCGTAGCGTCATGTCGTGACGTCACTCAGGATAACTCAATAATCATTTGTGCATGTACTGCTTAGGGTTACAAACGCGCTCAGCGAGTGTAACCTTTGCACTATCCATCAACGACAATCATGGTCTATGTCGCTATATCCAGAGCAGATACTGTACCAACTTTTTGGTTAGGAAAAAAAAAATTGGAAAATGATGTCAAGTTTATTTTTGGTATATCAGGCCTTTCTATGGAGGACTGGGTCTTTGTCTTGATGTTGAATTTGTCGTGCTACATTCATATTCGATCAGATATAGTTAAGACCCAGACAGCGGGTAGGTAATTACATAAAAAGTGCTGTGTTCGAATTACGATAATCATTTGGCTGAGTGTGTCACCGCGCTGGATGTCTGTGTCAACAAAATGCAGCACAACAGTAAACATTTACACAATAAATAATAATAATAATAATAACAGAAAAAATGCCCAGCCTAGTTTTCTGTGAAGTAACAATTCACATTTACAAATATTAACAGACGTACTAAAACAAGAGGTTGTTCTTGTTTTTTGTCTTGTTTTTTCATTTTGCTTTTTTTTTGGGGGGGGGGGGCATATTCATTATATCACATTTTGGGCAGTTCAGCCCTTGACGTCAAAACCTAACATCTGATACCGTAAGCCACACCAGAACGCAGTCTTTAATCGTGCAACAGTATGTTATTATCTGTGCACTAACCGCAATCGCAAGTCGGCTTCTCAACGCTGCCATTCACCAAATAAAGATGTATTCCTTCGCTGGCTTCGTCTAGCAAGAACTATCGCACTTTGTAAAATATGAATTCAGTAAAAATGGGTTTGGACCAAAGAGCCTATAGACAGTGGCGGATCTACTAAGAACGTAATGAAGCTTAAAGCCTCAAGGCCACGCTCAAGGCCCCTAATCCTGGAGGGGCCCCGAAGAAACTTTTTTTTTGGGGGGGGGGGCTTCTTAGATGTTGCCCTATTGTCGCTGGTTGCGAAGGGGCTCCATAACAGATCAAGGTTAGAGGTCCCAAGAATATAGATCTGGTTCGCCACTGCTTGTAGTTGTAGTATCATTCTAAGCTTTTGGTTGAACAGAGCTAAGGATGGGTGCGTGTGTGTGAGGGGGGAGGGGGGAGGGGAAAGGGGCAGGGAGGTGATGTTGTATGGTAGAGTTGTTCTCCAATAAAAAAAAAAAAAGGCTTCTTGAGGTCAAATTTCCAAGCCATATACACCATAACCAAAGTTTTTCCCAGCACGCCAATTCAAGACACGCGATCTACCCCGACCATAGACGAGCGTACGTACTAGCTTATCCGTGGGGCCGAGTCAACTACCCTTTGGGTTCCAATTATTTCTATCCCGATACTGAACAGGACCGATTATGATTCCAAGAAGGCCGCGACTTCTCTTTTTGCATAAATCTCGATGCTCAAAAGATCTGGATTTGTCCATTTGGGATGTTGGTGGCATCGTGACACCATATTGACGATACTACAAAGTTGGTGCCGAGCTGACAGAGGAAGACATCTGCTAGAATGCTTCTTTTGCAGCAGCTCCAGATATCACCATACAATAAAACTTCTCTGAACTAGAAGACAAACCTGTTCTTTAACTGTGTAATCCTCAGTTCTGTTTAAGCTTATATCTTCGAACAGAGTTTTAGAGTCCAGACAGATTTACGTAGAGCTAATGAAAGAAAGACTAACAGAGGAAAATTGTCGCAGAAAAAGTATCGGAATAAAAGACAATCGATTACCTATGTCGAATCGAATGTGTCCACTGCTGTTATTCCGGATTGTTCCCCACTCTAGTATAATATTCGACCCCTCATTTGCTCAATGCTTTTCCTCTTGCCCTCTTATTAAAGAACTCCCCGGGCCACCCTTCCATTGACGGGAATTTGAGACCCTCGGGTAATTGCAATATCCGCAGTGCACCGGGAGGCTCCCGGATGCCGATCAGTTGTACGGCTCCACTAGGATCGGCCGGAAAAACGCGTGTGTCACATGAAACATTTTAGCTCTTGTTAGCAACTTCAGGTTCCAGGGAAATTAATCTCCTGCGACATTTTGTTCTGTTCCACGCCAGGTACAGATAATAGTGTTTTGTGATTGGCGCTGAATGACATCTTCCAGTCTGTACCACTGTGTCATAATTATTGTGGAAAGATGATACATACAGATATTGTAATTATTTTGTTAAGGTGTGCCCTCAGTTCATGGCCTTTGAAGTTGCTATTGATCCCAATTAGGTTATTTCTACAGAAAAATCCTTCGATTCACATTCATCAAGTACTTTTACGAAAGGGGGACTTCCCCAAAAATTCCAAGTCACACAAGTCATTCTGTGTAAAGACTTTGCCATTGTTGTAGGTGTTGGAAGCTCACTGTACTGCTATAGTTGGCACTGATCTCCAATAAACCAAAATTGCGTAGCCTCCTAGCGAACTAATGTAGAGACATAATTCTCAACTGTTCTATAGCTCTCATGACAGTGTCAGATGGTGCACAAAGGGAAATTACTTACAAAGACACAAAGAATCAGATTTTCTGGGTAAAGACAATCAAGATAACATAGAAATGAGTATGAATAATAATTATGATGGTCTGTTCAAGGACACGCTACTTTTCTTTTCAACCCCCGTCTCCCCTTTCCACCCCTGTCTCATTATATTCGGCATAGTAGACGTCAAGCAGCCTCTTCATTATACTTTTGACGTCTTCCTTCAGTGTGGAATTTCCTTGCACATTTTCGCCCTGACATCTTCCTTGTGTCGAGAGAGCTGAAACCTTGCATATCAACTTATATACAATTGCAATTACATTGTTCTGGTGTGGAGATAAACGATTGCAGGAATGTCATTATAAGTGAAATCCAAAATAGAAGCGCTGGTACTCTGGTGATGGGCTAGCCCCACCCATAACCCTTGCCATCGACGGCGACAACATGGTCTTGTAACTCAGTTCAGGGTGAGCATGGAAATACAATGTTCTGTTCTCTCTGGGATGATAGTTTTCACGGTATCGTCCTCCGTCTACCTCCTATTATCTGTTATCTACTTTCATCACCGACAGATAATTTAATGAAAACGTTAGGGGGGAGAGATGGTTATCGCCCAGTCCTCAGTGCACTCCCTAACCTATACAATCAATCATAACCTACAATCATTCCCTACAATCATGCTCTGCTGGGTCCTTTCCCTTCCATCACAGCTATCGTGCGACTGAGACAAAATGAGTCGGGGCGGTGTGTTTGTGCGTGAGTAAATGTGTGTGTGTGGAGACCAGCATATAATTATTATGTGTGTAGAAAACAACTAGGTACAGGTGTGAGGACACAGAATTACTCTTGACGGACTCAAAGAGACGACACTACACTGATTTATTCGACATGAAAGCTGAATCGATATCTTTGATAATGAAGTGGATTGGTCTGTAACAAATTCGTTATGATTTGGCAGGAAAAAAGTGGTAGGAAATACTAGAATGGCATACAAAGCTTACTGTCTGCGTCCGATTTCTTTAACTCTGGGCTTGTCTCACGGGCGCTTAGTTTGCATCGCATGTATGTATGTGCGTGCGATTTACAAGTATTATGAGTGTTTACACTTGGCTTCCCGGGCGTGGATGTAAATGTAGGTACAGGTATTAAAAGGTATTTTCTGAAAGAAGTCCCTACGGGTTTGCAAGTGCTGCTTTGTTTGAAAAGGATAAATTATAATGTCTCGTTCTATTTGAAAACTATATAATATCGTGTGTTTTTTTGTGTGTGTTTTTTTTTTTTTGGAATTCCCCATCGAACGAATTCACACGTTATAAGCGTTTCTGTCTCATGATATCAAGTGCATGCATTCAAAAGGCAAGTCTTGTTCACGGAACTGGACAATGCCGGCCTCGTCGAGGTCTCTTCCCCCAACACAATGTGAAGTCAAAGTTTATACAGACATACAAGCTGTTCTGTCTGTGTTGACACCCCTTCTCTGTATGATCGCTTTGCACATTTAGTGCTTTTCACCTTAGCCGGATTGCACAATGCTGAATGTTTGCGTAAAGCCGAATTCAAGTCGTATTGTCCGGGTATGTTAGCGCGCCGGGCCTCATTACGGCACGGTGGGAGTTTGCACGAACACTATTTGCAAGTCACGACATGCGATTACATTGGAGGTGATGTTCGTTCCGCAATACAGCATACAAAAATCCAGCGATAACCATCATAACCTCATATTTTCTTGTTGAACGAAGTTGACTCAGATCTTTTGATGTGCATTCAGCCGACATGGGGGGTCTGTACTTGCCATGAACAATAATTATGAATGTATACTATGAATGTGCAGTGCGAAAAAAATTCTGCTTTTTTTGTCTGCTTAACGACCCTAAAAAAAACACCAAAAAACTATTGATTGACGCCCACGAGATAGGACATGATTGTTTAGCTCAAAACAAGTGACATGTTCGACTTTTACCTTGGGAACTGCTATTTTTCAGGGAATAGATTACATGCAAGAGGTCCCCAAGTGCTAAAATCACATTATTTGCTCAGGCTCAAGGAAGAACAAATTCAGTACATCTCAGCAATTTCGAGTTTGCATGGACAGGGCATCTCTAAACAAAGGTGACTTTACATTTTCTAAGGCGCCCAAAGCTAAACACCTTTTATTGCTTTACAGTAGAAAAGAAAAAAAAACAACAAACAATCAGAGAGATCGAGTAATGCATTTTTTTGAAAGTGTTTTCTGCTCCAACTTTTGTCAATGGCAAACAAACCACGGAAACGAGCCAGCAGATCACAATGGTAAAGTGATAAAAACTACAAAAAATGAAAATCCTGAGATAATACCATTTTCAACAAATACAAAAGGACGTATGCAAGCCTTTGTGCCAATCATTGTCTACATAGGCATGCATTATACACTATACACCCGCAAGCAATCTCAAATAAAACATTGAAAAAAAAACAACTGAAACATTAACGTTAAACAACTTTTTTCCTTATTGTCTGACAGACAAAAATACATAAAATTCATCCATAGCAAAACAAATGAATGAATAAATAAATAGATAAATAAATAAATACATAAATAAATAAATAAAAATTACAGAGACAGACAATTTGAACAAATGAACAAAGGAACGAGATGTGTAGATCAAAACACCTTCAAGGCTAATGAAGAAAGATTTTTCTTCTCAGCTAACAAATAAGTTATACTGGCCCAACTTTAAGGAAAGACATAGTTTAGAAATGGTCGAGCTGCACTAAGTCAGACACTGGTTTTAGAAAGTCTAAGAATGTCCCACTGCATGAGAGCAAAACTTGCCCAGATAGATACTGACTCTAACAATGAGAAGGGTCAGGGCTGAGAACAATGACTGGATTTTAATGAAAATGTACCAGTAACTATTTGCACCCTGCGGCCGAAATGAATTTCATGTGGATAATGAACCTTTTGGTAAGTTTTGGGTTAGGATAAAGATTAGGATCAGGATTAGCTAATTGGTCACAATCCATGACCACAAACAGATTTTTCAGAATTTGGCCACAAGTTGGCATCGAAAACACTTTTTGTGAGAATTTTGCCTGCCAGGTCCAGATGAAGTAAGTCCCTGCCTAAAAACGTTTAGTGGATCATTGCACGAAATGAAAATCGATGGCTATGAGTTATGTTGTGACAGTTTGGGAAATGGTGAGGTCTCTGCAGTTAAAAGCGCAAATTGACGTTTGCAACAAGAAATGAGTGTGTATTTCCTTTTATCGAACTGTATCCACGAGTTGCCCGTGCGTGAACGGGAGTGGACGGCGCTTGACAAAATGTCCTGGGAGGAGGGAGGCAGAATGGGAATGGGAGGGGGGGATACACGGATACCATGAAAGTATTGCGGCATGCCTCGTACACACGAACGTGTCGTTCATGCGTGATGCGTACCGTCACGTGACTGCGTCAAGGCCTGAGGCTAGAAGGGAAACAGATGCAAATCAAAGTGCAACAGAAAGAAACTGTTACATTTTTGTCAAAACCATTTGAACTTGACAAGTTGTTTTTTTTTTTTAGCAACATAAAGGAAGACTGAAAAACTGAAAGTAAAATAAGAACAGAAAGGAGAGATCTGTGGCGTGAAAATATGGAAGGTTTAAAAGAAAGCTCTTGAGTACCTTCGCAATATACATAATTTACTCAGTACGTCTAGACTTTGTTTCAATTAATAATGAACTGTTTCATCAGCAGCTCTCGATTTAGACAGTTAGATAAAAAAAAAGGCGCGGTTGTTTCCTGTATCGTTTAAAATTTCCTCTAGTCTCCAAAACGTTTTTTTCTTTTTCCTCTGAAGTATTTCCAGGAAAATTCAAGCGAGGTCAGCCTCGGAAAGGGACACGGGAGAGAGGTGACAATACCGCTGAAACAAAGAAAATTAACCATTACCATAGAAACGGCTTGCCCAGCCAGCCGGCTGGCTATTCTAACCCCATGCCGTTTACTCTGGCTAACTTCAAGAATCGTAGACTGGCAGTAGCACGTATTTCACTAAAAATGACCAGTAGTAAGGTTTTCCCGTGCTATGTTATCGAAAATCAAACTCTTGCTTTAACCTTAAACATTATCGTAACACAAACGTTATCTTCGGACAAAACCTACCGACGTCACTTTGGCGAAGAAACGATGGCGGATACTCGAGCTACAGGAGATTTTATTAGACAAAATTTACCCAGTCCCGGTCGTAAAAACACTGCGTAGATAAAAATACATGAGTTCCGCTAAACCTTAATATGCAGGTCGTTTACCTCTCCCCTATTTTAACACGCTATTTGATGTCAAATATAGATTCAGTTCATCTTTCGGTGTGCATGCAGTAACTATGATTATAAACACTGATGGTTAACTCTCCAGCTGGGCGTTGTGTCTGAGAAAAAACATCCGCAAGGGAATTATAGTTGTGTTTTGCGTACGTCAATCTGCCTAAATATGGTATCAGGATGTTTGTAATGTGAAATCGTTTTTGATTGCTTTTCAAGAGAAGCAAAAAAACTTCTAATTTAGCATAACTGGCCTATGGTGACGATGTCTTTTTTTGAAAGTTTACTTTGCGATTATATTCGGGTTAGAAGTCCATAACCAAGATCATTCGATGCGTCTTTAACTGTAGTTGAACACAATATTGAAAAAATCGATTCTTCGAATTTTCGAGTTACTACAGTCTTAGGGAACGTTAATGAATTTGTATTTTTTGTAATGCAGGTTTCACATTTTGCGGTGGTGGTTGTTCGTTTTGAGTATTCCTGTGTTCTCTGTTGGCGCATGGCGATCGGTTCAGCATGATCATGGTGGCGTTGTTTTTTTTTGTTTCAGCTGTTGCGGCGGTGATTAAGGCGGTTGAAGCAGCTGCAGCTGTTGGTGATGGTGTTATCATTGTTGTTGTTGTTGTTGTGTTTGTTGTTGCAGTTTGTCCGTGTTGATGTTGCGTACGTGGGTCTTATTGGCCGTAGCTGATGTTTGTTTTGTCGCAGTTAACAATTTAATACGAGAAGAAAATTATATGGCTTGATCTGTTTTTTAATGCAGAAAATGACATGTATAATTAGTATAATCTTAGATCAAAAATGCAATGTATCTTGGCTTGACACAAAAGGACAGGCACGTCGAGTGAGTGTTTCTGAATTTAAACTTAATTTTGCAGTTACAATGTCAAACGATTGAGAGAAACACAGAGAGAGAGAGAGAGAGAGAGAGAGAGAGAGACGGAGAGAGAGAGAGAGAGAGAGAGAGAAACAGACCCAGAGAGACCTAGAGAAAAAGATATAGATAGATAGACAGACCGGGAGAGAGAGACAGAGAGACAGTGAGAGAAAGCCAGGCGGAGAGAGACAGAGGGTTTGAGACACATACACACACACACACACAGACGGAGAGAGGGAAAGAGACGGGAAACTGACAACGACGTAAGAATATCAGTTTGAGAGGTGATTGATTAACATTCTCACAGGTCGGTGACCAATACAAACACACTGCGACCTTTGCCATCAGAGTAGTTCTTTCGTGCATGAAACAACAGCGCCTCGTGATGAGATTTGGACAACATTAAAAGCCCACATTTTTTTTTTGTTCTTATCCTTGGCAAACATTCTGAACTGAAATGGTTTAAATGTGCGACCTGGCACTAGAAAATGAGACAAAGTATGATTTGTGTGAGAGAATAAGGTCAATGCTTTTTCTGGCGTCAGCTTCGTAAGTGCTTTATAAAATTAGGCATATAATTATATCATTGTTCATAGAAATCCTCAGTTCGCTCTCTCTTACAATGTTCTTTGTGAGAGGTACATGTTGCAGTGCTGTTTCGCCCCCAGCTTCATTGGCTGTCCAAATTATTCGTCAAAATATATGCTTTTTTTTTTTTTCTTGACTTAGATGGAACGTGACAGGAACTGAGATTTTTGTCTTTTCATTAATTTTGTGTCACGTCAGAGCTAAAAATTCTCATTCTGTAACTGTCTATTTATAGCATCAAACATTATATTGTTTTTATAAGTGGACGCAACGGACTCTTGTATTCTTGGGCATGTATTGCGCATATATTATGAACGAAATGCTATTCCAAGCATCTATCACTTATTTTACTTTAAACATAATAATCCTCAGATCTCTGTAGCGTCCGGTCCAAAATGTGGACTTTTTTTTATTTTCATATTTTGACACTGTATTATAAAACACCCAAACATTACTTTTATTTATCACTTACGATGACGCAAATTAGATGGGCGGAACCGAAAAATATGGAGCGGAAGTGAAAGAACTGGGAATTGCTTTTGTTTTTCCAAGCTCAGATTTGAATGCGATTTTCTCTGAATATCGGTTATATAACACGAATTTGTGATTACGATGATATTCTATTCTTTACGAAGATGATTTATTTTGACGATCCAAGGTATCGGACCCAACTAAAGTTCTCGGTGTCTCAGAACTATCAATAGAGGGTTACAAAGAGAGAAAAGAATCCGGATGTTTTTCGTAAAGTTTCTCAAGATACGCTTGGAGCATTCATCCGTAACGGCCAATCGTTAGAGCACAGTTCCACACGTGAGGTCACATAGACAACCAGCGTCATTGCTAATGGCACCGCCGCTGTTTTCCCTGCCCTGTGTTTACTGTTTCCCTGGACCGCTGACTGTAATGGAGCCCATGCCGAATGCAAACACTCACGCCTTGCTTGATGCATGTTTTCTGTTTTCTGAAAAACCAAACCCACTGCTCAGTGAGTCGCTTGAGAAGAAAAGAGACAGAAAGACCAGGGAAGAGTGGGAGGGGAATGGTTCTCCCGTCTTGGCGGGTCTTAACCTGGCGGTGGTAACGGCGGCCGGAGACATCCGATACCCGTGTGTGCTTGGGTTTGAAACCCTCGGAAAAACCAAGGGTGGACAAAAGCGGGTATTGTACATTGCGAGTTATCCAAACCCGCACAAGTTCTTTGGCGTCGTGTCCCTCGACATCTCATTTACTGGGAAACATCTTATTTACTCTGGACGTAAAAGCAGCTCCAGATATCGTCTTCAATCGCCGACGGGTGCCAGTTTCAATGCGAGATGTAAACTTAAAAACAAACACACTGAGCATCAACCTTACCGGGCACATAAAGACCCACTGTTGCCTCTATTTACTTTCAGCGCTCCAATTGACGTTGTTGTTGTTATTATAGAGAGACTGTAAACCAAAGACGGGTCTCTTGTGCTCATTTCATTTTTGTTTTCTGTCTGTGTTTGAGATCATCAAGGGGGTTGGCTGACTCGAGGGTCCAGAGTTTACATACCGTAATATTAAGACCGATGGTCTGATGCACAAATCGCCCATGTCTAGAAAGGTCAAGAGAAAGATGCAAAACAGTGATTAAATATGGAAAGATGGAATTGGAATAGGCGGGTTGATCACAATATATGTTTTTTCTATTGTTTTCGCTGACAAGATAATCTTTCACATAGTGTAGAATGGCGCCCTTTCCTATTTCCACTAAAGATTCAATAAAATTGCGAAATTACAGCGATCAGTGTTTCTATGCATGAGACCATCCATAAGAAGGTTCGCTTCCAGTTGCTGCAGTACGCAGAAAACATGTCCCGAGTGGGGCGCAGTATAAGTTATAACTCATACAAGTTTGCAAAGCAAGTGAGAGTAGGACTTCAGAAGAGCTGTACGTACACTTTGCTGCTTGGCTTTTCATTTGTCCTAAGAAATAAATCTGTTCACATTAAAACATGTTAGTGGTGGGTGTGACAGCGGAAAGACTAGGATTTATTCTTATAATGTCAACAATTGTTTCATTCTGTGAATTAAGGAACAAAAAATTCATTCTTGTTCAGTCTGTTAGAGGAGTACAGAGGACTCAGGGGCAGGAGTGGAGGAGGGATAAATAAATGTATATTATTTAGCATTGATTTTTTAAATAGTAGTAAAGAGCACTTGGAAATAGAGGCCTACATTTCTGACCTGGTTCGGGCCTAACAGCAGCTTTGTATGGACCTGTTCACAATTGCAACTGGCCAATCAGATTATACATTCTGCACACACTGTCACACCAGCTCTGATCTTGCTAGTATTTTTAAAAAAAACATGACATTTGAAATGATCTCTTGTGATGAATGAAACAACTGACTGCCCTCGGCGACCCCTCGACATGTCACTTTCAAAGCCAAAATGTTGAATTGTCTCACATAATAATCCACGTGTAAACGTTGGCTGCTGCCCCCTCCCTCCCCCATCTGCCTTTTCACAAATTTGACTGTGTGGCGTTCACACAAAAAAAGGCCAAACAAACCTTTGATCATGTAAAATAATGAACCTGAAATGCTATCTCATCAGAATATTGCGCATTAGACACATTTTTGTCTCCATGATTTTTATATCCCCTTCTCTCAGTTTTTCTGTATTTGTTTCACTACGAAGCATGATTTCACATGTATAGATGACTCGACAGGATAAGCCAGTGTGTTTCAGTGCAGCAAGGACCCCTTGAAAAGGTTTGTTCTTCACTTCACTATGTTGCTTTAACTGCTACGTAACTGCTGTGTAAACAGTTTACACTGTCAACCCATTTAACCTACCATTACTTTTGTCAATTCATCCACTAATAATAAATAACCCTTTTGTGCGCGGACACAGGGTCCCTTCCCGTAAGAAAGTCAAGTTCTTAAACACTTTTTGCCCCGGGTTTCTCTTATTACTCTGAAGAACTTTTTGCAGTCTCCTTCTCCGAACCGTTTCAGTTTTATTAATTTTTTTACCAATACACTGGCCTAGATTAACAATAACAACACCACAGACTGTGCTAAATCTGAATCTGATCAAAAACCCACGCAGAATTCGGTTTCTGTAGCTCTCAGTTAAAGAGCGAGAGAGAGAGATGGGGGAAAAATAATGGAATTAAAAACTGTCAAATCTAAACAAACCAACAAAACATGGCAGGGCAAACGCATAAATTATTATCATAACCTCAATAGGCGCCTGGGCGTGTTTGTTGTTTTAAGACAGGCCTCCTTGACCTGGCCGTGTCCTGCTGTATGTTATCACGGTGAGCCATTTCAAAATCTATGTCGGTCGAGCCTCTCGCGCGAGTGTTGGCAAAAACACAAAAAAACCCGACATAGTTTTTGCGACAACTGGCAACTGGTTTGTCAGTGTGAGCCGCTGACGACTGGTTAAAAGAGGGCCTGTGTCACTGTGTTCTGGCAACAGTTTTTGGCTTCTTAATGTCAAAACTGGCAGATATTTCTAGCTTTGAGCTATAAATCCAGGTTTTCACAAGGTCAGATCATTGTTTTATCATTTTATCATGAAATTCTGACTCTTTTCATATTGATCCAACCACGAATTTCCTCATCGCCATCTCTGGATCCTTCTAAAGACAAAACAAAATAAAAATAAACAAAAAATCTAAAATAATAATAATAATAATAATAATAATAATAATAAAAAGCAACGTATTCCACTGTACTTTTTGTACAGACCCCCCCCCCCCCAACCCAGTCTCTTTCTTTCTCTCTCTCTTTCTCACCCTTCTCTTTCACACACACACATACACACATTCACACAGACACATACACGCCTATCTATACATACAAACACCTATACAAACATTAGCCTCGCCATGTCTCTGTCCGATACACTGATCGTGGTCTGAGAAGTTCCACCCGGCCTAAAGCCAAAGGCAGACAGAACCTTACTGTGTCATTCTGAGGTAACGTGATGTCTCCAATAAAAGCTCAACCCCCTGGTGGTTCGCGTAAGTAAGCGGCATCTGGCCTGCGCACTGGCATCAATTAACCATGACCGGACAATTTAGAAAGACAAACGGCAAAAAAAAAAAAAAGTTGTCATAGAACAATGAATCAGATCTCCGTAGCAATGCTGGTAGTCTGGCACTAAAGAAGGCGATGGAAAAAATAAAACGGCGTCTGAAACTGTGGTACTGAACACGCACGAAAAACCAGGGCACTTGAGGGAGCCTTGGGGGGGGGGGGGGGGACACATCGAAATAGACAAAATATTATTCAAACAAAAAAAAAAAAATAACAGAAAATCTGTGAGGTCGTTTCTATATTATTTCTTACGCGAGGCTTTGCTACATACAACTTTTTTTCTTTTTGCCACGATTTGTCTCACACATGGAAAGTATATTTGGGGCTACTCAAGGACAGTAATATGCAAGCGGTCACAGGCATTACGTATTTTTGCGTACATCCCTCTGTTTGTCTTTTCAGAGAGGTCAGAAGCATTGCTCCCATGCAGAAAAATAATAACAAGAGAAAAAAATACTGCTTCCTTATGATATGCGGAATAACGGAAACTTTGACTAGTCGTTTCCCACATACAAGGAAACAAATTCTCACCGAAGACCTCCATGTTTAATACATCTTTTCAAAAGGAGCATCAGTGTTTTCTTCGGCTATTGGCAAAACCTCATAATTGGTGTGCCACTGCCAATAAAACCTGTGAGTGAGTGACGCACGAAGGCAGCAACAGTATAGAATTTCTCTACCCAGATCTTCTTTTCTTCTTTTGTGTGTGTGTGGGGGGGGGGGGGGCGTTGTCGTTATTTTATTTTTCTTCCACATCCGTCTTCCTGTCTCTAGCATACTTTGTTCCCATAAACAATGAGGAAAGACCTAGGGTAAACTCACTGTACATTCAACATCTTGACAAATCCACAACAAAAGTGTATCATCTGGAGATAACGCTCACAGACTTACATCCGCTTTTTAGAACGAGGAAAATCTTCCGCATGTCCCGATCACTTCGAACTTTTGCAATGAGGGTTAGGGATTGTTTCAACGTTAGGATTAAGGTTAGAAAAGGGTATAGGTTTCGGGATAGGATGGGCTTAGGGATAAAAAGAAAAAGCGCATCCCTCTTTCAGTATCTTGACTTGGTGGTTGGGACGTATGCAACTCTTCCTTGAAACGGAAATCGGCGTTAATTATTTTAAAATCAGTATGGTATGAACTTGTAAATTAGGAGCATAAACCCTGGATCACCAATGACTGTTAATTTTATTCCTATCACAAAGCCACTTGTCCATCCATATGTAGCTTGATCTTATAATGGTGTGTTTTCGACGGGAAGCGGTTCAGAAAATACAGAAGCGTGTCGCCCCGGTTTCACCCCCCGAGTTTACAAATTGTGGGAAGCAATCGCATGTTTTTGAGCCCAAGACGTAGCTTGTCAAACAGAATACAATGTTGTTCTACAACAGCCGCGTCTGTTCAAAGACAACAATCATCAGCTTCCTCAACAAAGTCTGAAGAGGAGATGGTTGAAAACACCGCCCATCGCGCCCACCAGCGTTTTTATCTGTTGCTGACGGAGACAGTTTAAATGAAGCGAGGGCTCTTTTCTCTCTGAACACCTTCCAAAGACAATTGAATAAGATTTCCTTGAGTGAATCTCTGGAAACAAAAGGAAGCCACAACAAAACGGAGAGAACTCAACCTTAAAGAAACAGGATCCGCACTTAAAACCATAACCAACATTGCTCACACGCTAAGATGCCAAACATTCGTCTCGACATTCCCAAAAGACAATAAACTGAGTTAATTTGCGATTGTTTTCTGTATGTTTTGCTCACTTTGCTGTTGAAATTGTGTAACCGAAAATTACCGGAAAGGTAAGACCACAACAAAACGGGTAAATTCCGGGCGGTCAGAACCCCCATTCTCTGGCTGTAAAATATTAACTCGGCTTGTAAGAACGGAATCACTGGGGTTCACAAAAGGTGAATGGCGTTAGTCAGAGACGCTCACATTAACAAAGCATTACCAGTTAAGAACTATTTGTCCTGTTAAAAAGAGCTAATAAAATCGTTATAACATAACATTAGATGTCAGTATTTTTTTCTATTCTATGACAGATTGATTTTTTAAAACTGTTATTATATATACCTTCTATTGTAACAGAAGAATTAACACAAATAGTGAAAAAGACATTGTATTTTATTGTTAAAGGCGAACTGGTACAAATATTTTAACTTTTCAACTAACAGAACGATGAACTACAAACTTTCAAAATTCTCAAAAGGATAAACTGAAATATTCTAAGCATCAGAACAATGGCCCGTTGCCATAGTGAGTGGATGTATGTTATTTTCCTTCCGTTTCCCTTCGTTTTACTTGTGTAAATACTTCGAAATACGGTGGCGTCTACAGGGTTATAGTACACGTGAGTTCAAATAGATTGCGCTTCTAACTGTGAACCTCAAGTTGCTAAATTTTAATTGTCCCAAACTTAAAGGCTCAAGAAGTTCAGAATTACTTGTAGAACACCAGCCGTCCTTCCATCCATTCTTCCATCCCTCCTTGTCTGTCATGCTATCCAGCAGTCCATATTTTTGTTGGCACATTCGTTTAGCCGTAATTTTTTCATCCACAATTTTACTGAATTACATTAATCCGGCAATGACAGCACGGTACCTCCCCTTTTCTCATACAGAAACCGCCCCTGCCAAAACTCGCTGATCAACATTTGGTGAGTGCTGATTGGCCCAGCATGCACTCACACCCGAACTGCTGTGTTCAAGACATTAAGAGTATCGAGTTGCTAGCGCAGGCGCCCTGTGACGGTGCTGGCTCAGAGTTCCATTCCAGCAACGCCGCCGACATCTCACTGCGCTCCGTGTGGTCTTCGCCAGGGAGGAATGCAGCCATTTTCCTGCTGCCTCAGCGTCGTAAGTGTTGCTGAACGTAAACATTATTCTTGTTAAATGACAAAACCTCGAGATACTTCCATTTTACCCTCACTTTTCAGCTTGGAAAAATGTTGAATACATTGCAACACATTGTGTCATTAAAAAGTAACCACATCAGAACTTTCTTCATTTAAGTAAGGGCAATACGACGGGAAATACTGTTAACTCTGTTGTGCGTCGGGTGGTAAGCGTAAACAAACTATGGTCATTTCTGAGTACTTTATCGAACAGTAATTTTCATACACCAGATTCATTCGCTACTGTCATTCGCTATTTTCATGTTTTAGCGTTCAGCCTTCTCAACAGTGGACCGTGCAAGACGTAACACTGCCATTACTGAAATGAAACGTTATAAAATGTTAAACCCAAACTTAAACACAAACTCACGTCAAGTATATTAAGCAGTATCCTAAACCAATAGATCTATATCTACTTTCAAAACTAGAAAGACCAGCATACGGACATCGAAAAAAAAAAATGAGTAAAAAAAGGGGCCACTGAAGGATGTAACTTTGTAAATGTGCGTGCCGGCGGGGGAGGGAGGCGGGGTACAATGCCCCTTTGACGAGTAATTCTTGGATTTTTTTTTCTTTGTAAAGAGTCCAACATGATCTTTTTTTTTTCACTTGACTACTACTCCTCTGTTTGACTTTCTATCCTACTTTATTCCCCTGCCATTCTTAGTCAATCACATTTTCAGCATGGTCATTGTAACATTTGGTTTTCGCACTAGAATTCATTTACATCAGTCCCGTCGTCCTTCCGGTTACCCCGACTGTCAATTATGGGAAGTCGACGTAGACAACATTCCAGTCGCAAAAGTATGGAAATAGGCAAAGGTCCAGGGTCTGGAGCACGACTTCAGCTGTCAACGTTCAGACATCGCGCTCCACGATAGCAACTGAGTCATAATTGCGTAGGGAATACAAGATGCATTCTCGGCGGGGAGTCGACAGTATGCTTGGTAGTTACCAACAGGAAAAGCCAGATATATATTATTATACAGCTCAATGGGACTCGTTTCGTAACCTAGTCATAATGTAAATTCATTCCTGCTATTATCGTTCTAAGGTGGGGGTAAGGGCGTAGTTAGCCTGCACATGCATGCGGTGGTATAGTGGTTAGAGCTCTTCACTCGAGTGTGAAACGTTTCACGTCCGAACCCCGCTTATCAGCTGAGACCAATCTGACAAATTTCTAGCTATGTTTTTAGGTCGAAGGTTCGATAGTCTGGAACCCAGGCCTCTGATATAGTCTCTTTGTGGTGAAAAGGGACCCGGACGTATTCCAACGAAACATAAATTATACAGAAAGGTGTAGAAGATCGCTTGTACCCTCCGCAAATTGGCCCCAAACACTAAAGCTACACGTGTGACATATTCCACCAAGGTTCCTTACCATTTCACTTCATGTATGCCTGTTATTGAGTTGATTGAGTTGTGATATATGTTTGTGCAATGATGAGTAAGATGTGGGCACCATGCAGGTGCTCTTAAACGCTCTGCAGAAGAGAATATCGGTCGTGGGATAATATAGTGATTCTTACCTTAATCTTATCTTATAATTTCAGGTATGTTCCCACCCTTCCCCAGCCCATGGAACAACACAACAAGAAAATGAATGAATTGAGTGTTTCACAAAGAACATGACTAGTAATGTATAAACACATAGCTTGTGAAGTGAGACCTGGACGAGTGTAACAGCTTACCCATCGATCACTGCCCTGTTACTAACCCCCCGCACACCAAGCAAGTTTATTTATTTCAGCTGAAGATCACAAGGGAGGTGCTGGGATTTATGAGCACCCATGAATGAATAAAAGAACAAGATTTATTCACCGGCGAGAGAGAGAGAGAGAGAAAAAAAAAAGGTGGGGGGGGGGGGAGATAGGGAGAGAGGGTGAGAGAAAGGGGGAGAGGGGAGAGGACGTGAGAGGGAGGGAGGGCAAGCGGGAGAGCAACAGAGGGGGAGAGAGAGAGAAAGAGAGAGAGAGGGGGGAGAGAGAGGGAGAAGAAAGAGAGAGGGAGAAAAAGACAGGGAGGGGGGAGAAAGAGAGAGACGGGGGGGGGGGTTTAAGAGAGAGAGAGAGAGAGAGAGAGAAAGAAAGAAACAGAAAGAGAAACAGGGAGAGGGAGTGAGAGAGGACGAGAGAGAGAGAGAGAGAGAGAATTTGTCAGGTCGACCAAACTAAACAAAAATGTCAAGACGCACACCATTTATCCTGACTTGTCAAAGGTTTCTCTGAAAGATTCAACTGTCTCTTTAACCAGATTATTTATCTGTTTATGTAGTCAGATACTTCCTTCATTTCCATTCCGAATCCACTTCCAAATTTTAAGAAAAAAACAACACTTTTTTAATGGAAGATTTCGCCTTGCATTTCCCTCTGACATGCTGGCTCAGTATCAGCAAACCTTCATGGACTCACTGCCGCCTTCCTGCGGTATAAACTTTCCAGAGAATTCCTTCGTTATTTCATCCGCCCACAAAAATCTTCCTTTTCATTTTTTTTTTCATTTTGTTTTCTTGTTTACATTCCCCGTTCTCATCGTCTCTACTGCTATCTGTCTATCTCCCTATCCCTTCACCTTCTTCTGAACAATGCTTCCTTCTAGACCAGGGGTCACCAAACTTTTTTCACAGATAACTGACAGACTTACAAGCGCGGGCCGCATAAGCAGTCTGTTCAATACTTGCAAGCCAGAAGAAAAACTCTAGACCGGTTTTATCAAACAAAATCAAGTACCGTGGCGGGCCGGATAAACTGACGTCGCGGGCCGATCGGCCGTAGTTTGGTGACCCCTGTCCTAGAATAGGAAAAACAACCACCATTGCTAAAAAAATATAAAAAATTGCTAAAATAGAAGAGAAAGAAAAGACTTTAAAGGCAATACTGTCTGTCTATCTATTTCTTTCTCCACCTTCTGCTTAACAATGCTTTCTTTTAGAATGGGAAAAAAACAACCAGCGTTACTTAAAAGAAGAACAAAAAATATTGCTAAAAATAAAAAGCACAAAAAGTAAAGAAGTTAAGGACAATAAACCTCAACTTTGTTCCATGTAGAGGTTTCCTTTTTTTTTCTCACTTCCCCAAAAAGTTCTTCCAGGATATATAAATCACCATGTCACCATCAAAAGTCCTTTTCGCTCTCATACAAATTTTACGTCCTCTCTGAACTGACAATTTTTCATTCTTCAATTCCCATTTTCCACCCTTTTTTTTTTTTTTTAAACTCACGAGGGCGTTCCAGGCCACATCTCCACCGCAGAGAGATTAAATTTTAGAGTGAACAGCTCCGCGCTCTTCGGCCGTTTAACGTCTTGCCATTCTCAGAACTGGTCTCCCACAACTCCCAGCCTGAGTGAAGGCAGAGAGGAGTGGGTGAGCTCAGTCGGCCCCGTTGTTTCATTTTACTCACTCGGGGCATCTTTCCCCCCCCCCCCCCCCCGCAATTTTGATGAAGCCTTGGTAATGCCGTTAACCCTTGGTATGCGGGACCACCCCAATGACAGCTCGGAGACGATACAAAATAATTTACGCTTTTACGCCCACTGCTGTTTAGCGCTTTTTTCCTTTTTTTTTTTTTTTTGTTTCATTCTTTATTTTACCACTTTCTGTTTTTATTCCAGATTCTTGATAGCGTATAATTTGTTTTTCTTTGCTGAGTTTTCTTTTTCAGCATTTGTTCCAGTTTACATTTTTTTTTTTTTTTTTACTTTATCCTTCGTTTTGTTGTTGTTTTCCACATTTTTTTCCACATTTTTTTCCACATTTTTCAAGAGGATGCCTTTTTTGTTGTTGTTGTTGTTGTTTTTTTTTTTTCACTGCCTTGGAACTCGTTTTAGTTTGGTAATTTGATTCTTTTCAGCTCATGTTTGCTCTAGTGTCTTTTTCACTTCCGTCGTTCTTCTCTCGTCTTTCTATCTTTGGTAATTTTTTTTTTTTTGGTCTTTCCTTTTGCCATACAGTTCCTTGCTCACTGCGTCTTTTGATTAACAGTTTTGTATTTTTGATTCATGTGAAAAGACAAGAAATGACACACACACACACAAACACACACACTCTCTCTCTCTCTCTCTCTCTCTCCTCCTCCTCCTCCTCCTCCCTATCTGTACTCATCTTGGTCTAATCTAGGATATCTCTGACTGTATTTCCCACCAAATCTCTTTTAGCTTGTCCATCAAAATCTCGCTCCTCTACATGTCAATATTCCTCCTTTGCATGTCAATATACCTCGTCTACTTATCTACGCTCTCCTATAAAATGATCACCTACCTCCTGCATTATTTTGTCTATCTCGTTATCTTAACTCACCTTCCCTAATCTCGAGCCTCAGTGGAATAAACGAATGAAACTAAACAGTTAATAGCACGCGATCCTCACGGAAAATGCCACCCTGATTCAGCACTGTTATATCTCCAGCTAATCACCCACCTATCTGCTAGATGTAACCAAAACCACACAAAAAGATCAGACATATCAGCTTATTTACTAAATTAAACCCCCCAGTCAGCAGACAGTACACTTTGTTGGAGCCGATCCCAAACATTTCTCGTGATCGCGATGTCAAATGCTACTGGCATGTTTTGTTGAAATTTTGCATTTGCTAGATATAATACATCTCGGAGACGTAACATGAGTCCTCGTCAGGCTACGGACGGGTGAGTGTACAACAAAACACACACACACACACACACACACACACACACACACACACACACACACACTCCAGAAGGCCCTGTCTCGAGCGGGATTGGAACATGGGACATATCGCGTCTGGGGCAAACTGTTTGATCACCGAGCCATTACGCCTGTAGATGCCACCCAATGATCACTTTAATGAAACAGCTCACATAGCCCAAATTAACATCACAGAGGGGATGCCCTCAGAATGTCACGTCAGTATGTGGCTGCAAAATGAAGGGTATTATGTCAATGCACTGATTTATGGAGCTATTAATGAGCTACGGTCTAGTCTGAAAAATTCAGGAAATGACTAGCAGTGGGTGATTCACATTAAAAAGGAGTCACCAGACAGTAGTTTTTCAAAAGTTGGACCAACGGTTCGGATTCCAAGTCTGGATGTAAGTGACAACTTGTGACGTACTACCATACTAGTAGCCCGTCACGGGTGACAACCTAGCCGGGCGCCCTACCACGACTTGTCTACCATCTCTCAGAATTCACGAACCATTACCACTTTTGGCTGATTCACTAACGCACCGAGTTACCTCCACTTATATCCTCTAGCCACCTCTCTGTGAAACTGTCATAGCGCCGTGCTCTCAGCGATCAAGCGAAGCTCACATTTCGTCAATGCAAATAGCGAAAATTTTATAACCTTTTCGCGAGAACCACATCAAAGCCGCGGGTTTTGGCACTATATTAACTTTATAGGCCGGGGTGCAAAGGTAGTGGCGTCGACTGGTTTTTCGGTGTCTGGAAGAAAATGCTGAGGGTCTGAGATTTGCGCTCTCTTTCATGACACTTCAGGTAAATCAGCTCTGTCATATGGGTTAAGAGTATAAAAAGATGGGATGCTATTGAACAACTACAGGTAGAGTAGACGAAGAGGGTGAAAGAGCTGAATAAGACAACAAAACGAAACAAAAAGAAATCCAAGACAGACAGAAATGATTGAATAGGAAAATGATGTTAAATGAGGAAAGGAAAAAAAAAAAAAGAACAGAAAGACAGAAATCATGAAGGTCTTTCTTATGAATAGACGTATCATTTCTACCAGTTCAAGTCGTGCATCAAACTGATCAGTCAGCCTGGATATCAAAACAAGCTGCAAAGAAACTGAAGAAAGTCGACGAAAACTACACCACTTACACAGGCAAATTCTGTCAGCCTCCTGGCAGCTCTAACATCAGCCATAACATTCATTTCATAAAATTTTCAAGCCACTTTCTCAGCTGCCTATCATCATCAATTTCGTTCTATCCCCCACACTTTCCCACTTCCCCGAATTTTTCTTCCAAAGAGATTAATACCAAATCGATGTGACTTAGTCACTGCTTTTAACGCCTCGAGGAAATAACTTTTGAAATGGTAATTATTTTGGTCGAAGTGGTACTAAGTGACTCTTTCATAAATCATGTCTCTTCTCCACAGATAAAACTGACGGACTGCCTACGTCGCATGACAAAAAGAACCAGCTCGTATATTACACGACAAGTTCACTCTCTCTGTGACTCCGCAAGCTCTTTGGGCTCGACGGAGGGTATCACTACCCGGGCGTCACTGTGAATCGGCGGGGGGTCAGGGAGATCTAATGTCGGTCCTGCCATCCACCTATTGTCCCCGGGGACAACCCCTCTTTTCTTCCCACGGCAAGGACAACTCCGACCGCGCGCTCCTGATCCCAGCTTCTTGTAGAGTGTCTGAAATATCCACACTGAGTCAACACTAGCCAAAGACTTCCGTAAACACCGATGACTCCGTTCCAAAATGTCCTATCAAGGGTTAGTGCTGATTTATCAAATACTAACCGCTAAACACCTCCATATAAACTAAATTATTTACACCGAAAAAGCACAATTGACCTCTATATGAAATGTATTTGAGATGAATTTCGTCTCTGGGTTCCCTAATATTGCCGTAACAATTTCTTGTCAAGTTACTGTGAATTATTTCCTCATGTGTTCTTTTGGAAACGATCCCCTGCATATCGCTGGCCAAACTCTCCTCCCCTGCTATTATCCGAGAATGTAAGGGAGACTATAAGTGTTTGGAGTTCTTGCTCAGAATCAATATGAACGGGAGGCTGGTCTGGGGGTCCTTGACCATCACTTTTTAATGGTGTATGTGCCAACAACCAGTCTATGAGAATTTAATACGTGTCTTGACATCCAGACTAAGATTTCTAGCCAACAATTCAGGATTTCTCTCAGTTTTACCAGTAAGGAGCAGATCACAATATTATGGTCCTAAACTTGACCACAAAAGTCAGGTTACGGTTGGACTATGATTTGTTGGATGCATCAAAGTAGTAGGCCAAATGGAAGACAGTCAGCGCGGTTAAAATTGAGCTTCATAACAAAATACACGGCATTCTTAAGTTACCCAATTCCTATCCATACGGTTCTTGCTACAAGCAAAAGGCCGAAGTGTCCGAGATCTCCAACACCGTAGTTCGAACACGTCGAGTCTCTCTGTCATTTATCACTGGGCAAGAAAAACTGGGAAATTACAAGGTAGAAACGAAAGAGACAAGGGGCAGAGCAATCGTGCCCTTTAAGTGCTTGGAGTTACGTCTCCCAGATGTAAACATTCAAGTAACTGGAGACATTCACACTTGGTGACCCCCCTTTTCAAAAACGGGTCAGAATGTTCAGGTTCTTTTTTCCCCTGTTTTTTTATTTTTATTTTGAATATTCAAAGCATTTGTCATTAGTCGAAGATTATCGATTTGATTTTCTGCTGCCCTACTTTGAAACCTCAATCTGAAGACTTTGCGCATTGCGCTATCCTGATCAATCGTTTTGTTAAGTTCAAACGCAACGCAGAGCATAGCAGTGAAAGTGAGGCTTTGGCAGTCGATCCAGTTTCTGGCGTGAGAGGTCCAAATTTTACAACCCTTGACCATCAGTTGGACAATACAAGTTCGTAGGCTTGTCGTAGCAAGCAAATGGCTTACAATGGTGGGGCAACTCAGCGACTGCCCTGGATGTTACTAAACTATTGTGGGTGTTACTAAACACGGCTCTAGATGTTACTGACTACCACCCAATACTGATCAGATTACCAACTCTCTCTCTGTTAATGTCATCAGAATTTCTTTCCGCTCTCCAGGACATAATGTACGATAGTCGGCTTAGTGAAAGCCTCTTCATTCAAGAGTCACGTTTTGTTGGAGGACCTTGAGTAATGAGAACTCAATACAAGAACGTATAATGGGTGTATTTTCACCGTTTTCTGCTGTGATGAAATTATAATAATACTTGTAATAAGATTCAGCCTAAGCCAACGTTACCACAGTTAACAAAAAGGAATGTGTCTTTTATGGTCCAGATCTGATGATCAAATTCAGGCAAAAATTTTTTAACAATCTAACTTGCGAGACACTGGTAATTTGCAAGTTCTGTTTTAGTGGATCACAAAAAAAAAAAAAATCTAATGCAAATGTCCTCCCACGGTCTCACTAACCAGAGTGATGACCTGCTGTATTGGTTAGTTATAGACGGACTCCAGTTAGAGACATCTCTTGTTGTCCGTGAAATCTCTGTCAATAATTGCCTTTTTTTTTTTTTACTTTAGTTGCACTCAGGTTAAAATCGATTCTCGAAAGAGTCTTGGAAATAAAGACATTCTAGGAGCACGCGCTAGTCATGCACGGAAATTCTAAGCTTGTCTGTTTTCATTTGCTTTTTTCGAAGGCACTCACGAAAGTGGAACAGCTCAGATACTCAAAGCTGCTCGCAGCTGGATAAACATAGTTACAAACTGCATGCTCACACACTGCCCGAGTTTTTAGCTGTTAATTGTGTCCACATTTACAAGTCATTAACAGAACATCAAAAATCGCGTACTGCAACGTTCCCATTCTCAGACATTTGTACTGAATTTTCCCATTTCATGTACGCAATCCCAGGCACCGTGTCTTCAGTCACGTGATAATGGCAAACGTTCCTGGTCAAAGACGTGTTCCGGCGCCCTGGTCCAGATCAGATAAGGCACGGGACCGTTACTTTCTCACGTCATTAAGCCTCAGAAATCCAGGTTTGCACGGCTCGGGTTGTGGACCACTGTATTGAAGCGTTCTCATGATTAATGTGAGCAACACAATTCATGTTGTTTACAGCCGGGCCGGTTGGGGAAAGCAAAAAGAAAATACAGAAGCGGTTTAAATAATGGCGGAAATTTGAGAACAGTTACATCCATTTCTAGAGGCAGCAGGTCTTGGCTGACCCCGGCTCGTGGCACGCACCTCGGCTGCTCCTCGGGAAAGATCGAAACTCTGGAAACTGATCGCTGGGGTTTGAACGGGCACCGACTTTCTCTGATGCCCCGGCCTGTTTACTTTACTCTCGACTCCTGAGCTCACCTGCACGTTCCCCGCACTGATTCCACGACCACTGTCCGACTACAGTGTTTCCAGCCCGCCTAGCCCCCAGTCTGCATGAACCCCCGGGGGCAGGGCAAGGAAAAGGGGGTTGTGTTTATTGTTGACACGGGGAAAACACACTCCAGTGAACTTCGTTTGTTCATGAATGCGTGATGGCTATAAAGTAGCTCTCAGGGCTCGTTAGAACTGAATGTCATCGTAAGTTAGAACGGCTTTTAAGCTGGTGAAAACTGCAGTATAGACGGCACTTAAGTCAAGCTATTGGGCCCTGTGTTCGCTCACTGCTTGACTTGCCTTTTCATTCTCCGGTTCGTTTGAGTTTTGATTACAGCCCGGTCGACGATCAGTGCAAGGGTTCTCATACGGTGGCAGATCCTCACAGGCATGGGCTCGGACATTGCTATCTGGAGATGAGTCGGGCGAAATAAGTTCGTTATTATTATTATTTTTGTGTGGCTTTCTTACTTACTGAATCTTGTAGTTTTGGTGTCTAGTTCCTCTTCTTGTTCTTGCTAGGCTTCCTCTGTCCTCTGCAGGATGTCGTTCTCCACTAATAATCTCCGTCCTTCTCTGTTTTCCGCCCGTCTTGTCAATGCTTGTCCAACTGCCTGCACAATATCGTCTCTCCATCATCTGAAGGGGCGCACTCTTCATCTCTTTCCTTTTTCGAGGCCGTCATTCCTATGGACTCTACAATCCTGGATGCTTAATAATGTTCCTTTTTTCTCAGATAGTATTTGAAACGAGTTTCAGCTCTTGTTCAGTGAGAGACTGCGAGAAAAGTTTACTCCGTTTTGCCATAAAACATCATCAAATAACACTGTATGGGCTCCTGGACTGTTCATTTCTTTCAGAGCTGGCAGTGAATGGTACACTGAACTAAAACAATGACGACGTGTCCCGATTCAGTGAACACGAGCAGAATCAAGGGTATTGCACTCTGCTCCTTGGGCGAGATGAGTAACCTTCCCAGCTACTCAAGGACAACCGAGTTGTAAAATTAGGCATGCCACATACAACTTTTGACAGTAATATGGTGCTGTTACTGGCAGTCATTGTTTAGTAACTGGCTTTTATGCATGTATGCGTCACGCGCCTGGGGTGTAGGGGGCCGGTTTGGGGGGTAAGGGAGTGCGGCAGGCCTTCAGCCGGATTCTCATCACCCAATTAAATGCATATTAGATAAGTAACTGTCATTAATGATGCGTGCGTCTACAACTTGAATTAATAACAGCTCCCCGAGTGTGACAGCTTATTGATGGCCTTCAAAAAAACAAAAATACTTTACATAATGCCCGCAAGGTCAAAATGATGATAATAGCAATAATAATGATAATAATCTAATTCATACATACAAACTTTGTCTATCCTGCTGTGGTTTCCATGAGTTATCCCTTTTAATACAACGACGGGGCTGTGTTTCTGAACAAACCAAGAACCGCTGGATTGTATACTGGCTAACCAGGGAATCCGGTGGAGAGGCCGATGGTAAAAATGAAAATGTAATAAATTGTACTATGAATAATAAATTAATGGAAACACACACACACACACACACACACACACACACACACACACACACACACACACACACACACACACACAAAAGGGGCGGGGCACTTTTTAGAATTCACCTTGTGGCACAGGACGGTGAAGGTGGTGGTACTGCCGATATCTATTTATGCTTTTCGGTGTAGCCAATGGCAGATCTTCAAAATGTTAACTTCGTGCGAAAAGGGGCGACAATTTTGACGAGCCAGTCATCGCCCCTTTTTGACTTTTTTGATCAGCCAATCGGATCAATGATTTGCTGTGGCAGAAGATGACGCACTTTGGTCAAGAAAGAAAATAAACGGGTGACATGCAGTTTTCTCTAGAGCTGTTCCGCTTTATAAAGTCACGGCTAATAACAAAACCTGGTACAATCAAATTGTCAATGAAACTTTCGTAAGTACAAGTTCTTTCATTCTTGCTTGTCATCAGTGAAATGGCTCGATTCACTTAAAACTTTGTAATGTCCACCAACCCAATTTCTATAAGCTTGTCCATAGAATACTCTCTTCTGAATGTAACTGTTTATCATCTCCAGTAGTTATAGATGGAAAAGGCACCTGTTTTATCGGACAGAAGCCGCCAGTATCTAATACATTATTATTATGCAGATGTCTTAGTTTTTCTTGTTGTTGTTGTTTCTGTTTTTTTACTCAAGTCTTAGTGAGTCTAGCGATAAGTTTTTTTTTAACGGCTCCGTAAATAACTCGACAATACCTAGAGCGCTCCCTTTGTTGATGAGATGACACCTGTTCTATCACAGGTCACCGCCATTTCTTTCGATCTCTCCGCTCGATTCTTTGTCATGAATTTTCCGAGTCACTTCTTGCTATTTCAAACATTCCTGGGGAATTCCCACTAAATATCACTGATTAAATCTACGCTGTCCTCAATGTGCATTCAAATGTCTTTTCCAAACACATACTTTTTTCTGCTCTTTACATTACTGTAAATAGATCTAATGTGTTTTCAGTCGCCAAATTCCTGTCTGTCTGTGGCTGCGAACTGGCTTTTCTATCTCGGCCAGCACAATTTTCTCAAAACTATTTGATGTCGAGGGCAGTAATGAAGGTGAAAAAGAACAGGTGCCAACAGATGTCTGGCAGGAATTGGTGCAGACAAAGGCCAGCATCCTCTCTGGTCTTGCACCAAAGGCCACTACAGTACTGTACTGTACACACCAGTAGGAAGTAAAGCAGGTTAAAATATTATTATTTTTTTAACCGTCTACAATGAACAAAATGCCGCTGTGAAATACGTCTTTATAAAGATGAAAATACTCGTAACAGTACCATATTTTTAGTGAGATGATAGTATCAAGTACACCGACAAATGTTTGCTTTCAGATCTCTTGTTCAGAATATAAAACTCTAGTTTTCCTTAGTCTGAGTTAATATTTTAGGGCTATGATTTTACAACTCAAAGGGAGGAGGGAGAGGTCGAAGGTACTCAAGCAAAATCTTTCTCTCTTTCTCTCTCTCTCTCTCTCTCTCTCTCTCTCTCTCTCTCTCTCTGTCTCTCTCTCTCTCTCTCTCTCTCTTTATCTATCTATCTATCTATCTATCTATATCTATCTATCTATCTATCTATCTACCTATCTCTTTCCCTCTCACTCGTAATGGTAGCCTTTGGCTATGTACTTATTTAAGATGCCGGTAGAGGGTGAGTATTAGTCTAAGTGTCGTGATGATGAATATAGCGACTGTCTTGGTACAACAGCGTGTTACAGTTGGTAGTTGTGGCGAAGATCAGCGAGTACTGGCCAGTTGTGGTGGGAGCAGTGGTATTTGTGGTGGTGGCGGTAATGGTCGAGATAGCGGAGATGGAACAACAGCCTGGTGCTATACGGGGAGGAAGATGGTGTTATTATAGAACGGCCAACTCGGATTGAGCAGATCAAAGGCCGGCGATCTGCAGCCGGCTGTTATCTGTCCCTGGATCTATCAGATAACTGGCTGGTCTGCCTAGACGCCTGGACGGTCGATGGGTCAAGCAATGATGGCCAGCTAGCCAGATCCCTGCCCCCTCTCCCCACCCCCTACTTCCCCGTACCATTCTCTGCATGGATTCAGTTTGACCTCTTCATGTCCTGCACAGAATGCATGAAAGCTCTCAGAACCAAACACGGTATGACAAAATTATTACTTTCAAACGTTGACAATATCTTAAATAACCTAAACAGGTCTGACTGACAATAGAGGACGGAAATAAGTGCAGATGACGTGTAACTGTTAACATTAGAAATGCTGAGACGATATTGTAATCATCGTATCTTTAGCCGAACTGCATGTGAAATCTCGCTTTCGACTACTTTTCCATAGCCAATTAATATTTCTACTCGGATTCATATATACTATATGAAATACTTACAGTGACCAGACTGGTCAGTAATTAGGAAGGATACTCAATAAAATAACACTGTTATTGTAAAGAAGTGCTCCTGTAGTATGAGGTCCACAACGGCACAAATAGCTCTGCTCACTACATCCACGATAATCAGTGTCTCCCTACATGTCTTTCTCTCTCTCTCTCTCCCCCCTCCCTCTCCCTTTCTCTGTTATTCTATCTTATTCATCCTTACCCTGTTTGTTCTCTCTATCTGTTTGTCTCATTCACCATGCCTCCTTAACTCTTGCCCTCTAGTCTATGAAAGAATGTTTATGCTATCAGTCCCAAACAAGTTCCACCTTAACCCTCCGGTACCCAGGATACCATATTTGGACCACCTTCCTTGATGTCTTATGTTGTACATTTTGGACAAGTTCTGATTTCTCCATAATTATTTCACTTGATGATAATTATGGTCTTTCTTTGTTCTTTTATTTAACTTTTTTGTTTTTTTTCAAAATTTAATAGACAGAGAACTTTAATCTGGGCACTACAGGGTTAGTAATAAAGCACCTCCCCATCCCTCTCCATCTTTCATATCTTACCTCCACTTCTTCGAACCCGGGAGGCATAAAAGCCAACAAGTCCCTCTCAGAACCTCCAATGTCATAATACGTCACAGGCATCTATAATGATCTAAGAACACTACTGTCCCCCGCTCGGCCATCTCCCATACTCCCTTGTGTTTATGTCTAACACCTACAGGTATAGCCCGTGGAGCCACAAAGTCCGTGCAATGATGCCGCAAGGTGAGATATGAGCCAACGAACACCCCTAACTGCCCACTTCTCTTGGTCAGTTCTGGCATTCGGAACATTCCCGCACCTGTCAGAGACTCACGCATGATGCGCATTTGATAGAACGCATGCCGTATCTTTACTCACACAACCTGCCTGTAATGAACACCTCAGAGCAATCAAAGTGCGATTGCTCGCAGCAAAAACTTCCCCTCTCGCCCACTGGTTACAGTGGAAATGTCAAAGGTCACAGTAATTATGCCAATGACACTCTCGTTTATTTAAAAAAACAATTAAGGGCAAAATCAGAATACTCACGCATCATGCTTGAGTCTCTGACAGGTACGGGAATGTTCCGAAATACAGAATTGACCAAGTGAAATAGGGGCACTCATTGGTTCCCTTTAATAAGAACCATCTCATTGATGGAAATCTTCCATACAAGTGGCATTCTTAAAATAATGAAAGGATGAAATAAACGTAGGTATTTGTGGATGGATCTGGTGGAATCGGGCTTGAGGTGAATGACCAAAGACCTGAAAAAAACTCAGGAAGAAATTTGCTACAATTAATGGAAAATGAGATTTACCAATAAGATGAAAGTATAGCCAGTTTTCTTCATTCAGTTAAAATATTTTGCTTGAAATCGGATCAGAGATTTAAAAAAAATAAAAAAATTCCGATTTCGCCAGATCCATTCATATTTTGTTCTTTCATAGAATTCCATTATAAAGTACTTTTCGTCCACTGAACATACTGGTCTCAGCTCCAACTCCCCGGGTCCGAAAAAATGGCAAAACAATCACAGACGATATTTTTTTATCGTACACTATTGTTGTTGTTTTTTTTTGGTGGACCCACAGAGAAAATTCCATTGACATCGTATGAAATTAACCATGTTAGGATGTAAGACAAACTGGACCACTTAAACCACAAGGTCAAGGAAGTGTTTATTATGGCAAACCAGTTGAGACAGAAGTTTGTACTTTTATCAATGACAAGCAGTAATAAGTTCAGTCTACTATTTGAACGATAGGATCAGGGAAGTGTCAGTTATGGCAAACCAGTTGAGACAGAACTTGGCAATGTTTCATAAATGACAAATACTACAATCTACAGTTTGAACTACGGGGTCAGTGAAGCGACGGTACTCTGCGCCAGCTGACACAAGAATCAATTAAAACTATTCACGCATCTCCAAGTGCTCCTGCCGTGTGTACGCAACTGCCAGAACATACACATATCTACGTAATAGGTAGAATGTGCATGACGACACAGAGTGTTTTTGTTTTGTTCTTCCGCCAAACAAGATGGCCGGTGGATCAGCTGATGAATGTAACTTCGAGATATGTCTGAGCGGTTAAAATGCCTGCTGGTTGCATTGTAGCTGATTGTTATGACAGGGGTGGAAAGGATGGATCCAAACTGGTCAGATTTACTGTTTTCGTTGAATACATCATTGTTGTGCCAGGCTCAATATAATAATAATTTTAAAAAAGACACAGCGAAACTATCAATATAGATCTATTGTGTTTTTGCTTTCTTTTGCACCTGAAAGTAGCCATGTTTGTTTATTATAGAGTTAATTATTTTACGCATATATTGGTTTATTTTGGTATTGTACGGCATGCGTATATGTACGTGTGTGGCAATGAGCATAATTATTTGAATGAGGTACTCACCAGTCTTCTCTTGGGCTTGATGAGCGGTCGGTTGGAGCCGTTCATCTTGTGGTACAGACCACAGGCGTTACAGAGGTAGTGCCCTGTCCCGTCCCTGCGCCACAGGGGGGTTGAGGTGGCCCCGCAGTTGACACATTCACGGCCCTCTGAGGACACACGGGCAGACAGACAGACATAGATTAGAATAACTGGGAGAAAAACTGGGTGAGAGACGTGCATCTGACATTGCATTTTGTGCGTCTTATGACGTAAAAGTCTGTTGAATTTGTCACAGGACTAGGGTTTTTATTTCTCCCCTCACTCCGGTGATGTGTCAGGGTAAGAAGATGAAGGCCGGGTGGGTGCATGACGACAATAATGATGATGATGATAATGATGATGACGATGATGATGACGAGAATGATGAAGAGAATGAGAAGGTAAAGCGAGAGGACACTGATAATGACCATAGTTATAATAAAAACAACGATGAAGTGGATGGTGATCATGATGATAATGATCATAGTTTTGATGGTCATGGTGACCTGCCTCACTGCCACCGCTATCCCATACCATTTGTGTCCTTCAGCCTACTCAAATCGCTCACGGTGTGTTTATCATAAACAATAAAACAGCAGATGCATAATTCTTCAGAAACTGCACAACGTGCTGGCATTAACATAATACGTGTATTTAGCTATAAGTATACGAAACATCGGCAATTCATCGTCAATGACTGCCTAGAGCTAACTTACAATACGTAACACACTGTGTGTCAAATGAAGTGTTGCACATTAAAATACTTCACATCCAGTCTGAAGATTAGGAGAAGGGGTGGCAGAGGGCGGCGGCGCATATGAAATTACAACCCATATGGTACTTTACATTCACAGATGAAGAATTAACATAATCCCACCTGCCGGGCGTATGGACATAAAAACGAAGGACGACCAAGGGAAAAGTGTGAGGTGTTCGTAATAGGATAAAGAAAAATGAATAGTGCATGTATTACGCTTGAGGTCGACATAAAAAGGGCATCTGAGCAGGTGACGCATAGAAAAACAGGTAGACAATGGGGACACGAAATGAGTGTATTGGAAAAACCAGCATACTGACAGGGCTTGCGGAGGGGACACACACAACTGACCAATTGATAGACAGGTAAGCAAGCACTCTGTCGATGTAGAGTGAGTGGTCAACTCTGTCCAATACAATAGTGTCTCACTATAGAAGGGCTGTCACCTTGCAAAGGAGAAGTCTCGGGTTTGGTTCCCGTGAAGCTTAAGTTTTCTTGGTTTCATAGAAGAGCCGCCACTGCAGTAGCCCCTTAAGACCAGCTGACCGCAGCATCTACGCTCTGCACCCCCCCCCCCCCCAAAACAAGAAAAAAAACCAACACTATTTCCCCCACTCCCCAAAGCCCAGTCCGTATCTGTCAGCCTGAGGTGCTCGCCGACAATAGCCACTTATAAGCTCTCCACACCAAGTGAAGAGGTCTGGCCTATCTCCCCAAGCTCCAACGACTAGTCAAACTTTGAGCTCACGTTCTATGGCAAGGGTTTCCAGATTATGGCTGGGAAGCCCCATCAGATGTCATACTTCCATCGATGTTTATCCTACCTACAGAATGTACTGGCTTCACTCATATCTTTGAGAATGTTTTTTCCAGTGCTTTTCCCAGCGCTGAATTAATGTTCGCGTCCAGGGTTACATAAAAACAAAATAATGAGCGAAATTGTATTTACTTGCTGATTTATGTTAGTACTTTTGTTTCCATTTTCCAATCCCCTATTTCCAGGAGTTTCCACATAGCCTTTTCTAGCATTTTAGAATTCTAGAGTTTTGCAGAGATCCCTATACTTATTACAGCTCACTAAGGAAATCATATTAAACTAGTTATAAAAACATGAAAAATAAAAATTGTTATACACGTACATATAGCAGTGCCAATGTCCTCACGATGCTGTCCGCTAATATTTAATTATAATACTAAATAAGAATAATAACATTACTATTTAGATTTCTTTTGACGGAGAAATAAATTTCACCCATCTTTACTTCGTTTTATCATGACCCCTATGGAAACCGAGTGTTCTCGAGAGATCTATGTCCTGTCCTTGTCCGTAAGGGTTTGGAGATCCCTGCTCTTTTGGGGATCCGTACATGAGCGGGGGCGGTGGATTTTTGCTCACGCTTGGAAGTGGAGAAGGTAAATATACCAAAAGCCATCATTACATGCACTTACCTCTGGAGTGGGGAAGAAGGATGCATGGTGTATTTTTTACTCGCCGGTTCAAGTGCAGGCAGAATAACAAGTGATATGGAGTTCAAGTTTGACCTGGTTTTGAAATTAGGGTCTTAACACGGCGAACCGTGTTTACGAAATGAAATATCGCGAAATCAGTTCACGTGTGTTCCAACTCCACTTTTTGCACAACTGAGAAATTCGACCTTATTCGGCATTTGTATTATGGTAAGGCGTTCGAATAAATCGGAACTGTGAAATAGCTTGATAAGTGCCACAGCGCATTTTAAAGAAATGTCAGTGTGCCCTCTCCCATATCCTGAAAGGTCTTCAGTTTTTCAGTAAATGGAAATAGAAAACAAACAAAAACTACAGTCCCGATCTACTGCATGTGGGTCTGTCATTCAGAAAACAGGAAGAAAAAAAGTGTTAAACACAAAAACAACCAGCAATGCAAAACAACTGTGAAATCGTGGTATGCTATGGTACTAAGTTGAATATGACAACCCCTCCCCCCCTCCCCAAAGTGGTATTTTGAAAAGCCCTACGTGAAAGTAAGAAACAAGAAAAGTTAAGAATACATTTTACAAGGAAATACCATGCTAAAGGAAAATAAAATAAAGTATGGAAGTTTTGAGCTCAAGGACCTTTGACTGACAGAGACGTGTGCAGAAATGACCAAAGTGACGTGGACGCCATTTGGCTGCCCATGGAAGTCTAGCGCCATTCCAGAGAATAGTTGTTTAAAGATTATGGTTGTTGTTGTCTTTTTTAGCTATTATCATCACAAAAGACGGTGTCAACGAAAAGGAGAGAGTTTGCCATCTAGAAGCAAATATCCTGTCATTTGTGTACCATTTCTGGACACCTGAAATCGCCCCTTTGGCTCTGACGGCAGCCATTCTCGGCAAAACCATTTGTCGCTGCCTTTCTTACAACCCGCATTTACCAAAATTACTACCTTTTCTACTCCAAGAACCATTTCATTCCCTTTACATTTCAGGCTACTATCCCAACTGCTACACAAAAAAAAAAAAAAAAAGCCCGCCGATTTCCTCTATCAAATCCACACGTATTTTACTGTGCAGGTGAGAATGAGCTAGATTAAAAAATGTATAAGTGACAGTGATAGAAATTTTTACGCAGTTATTAACCCTTATGGTTCCGAATGCGAAATTACGGCTACATAATTAGTGATATTGATGAAAATTCTCCCGCCTTGACAGTGATAGGAGTCCGGGTTTTTGTTGTTTTTTTTCTTCCTCCCTGCAATAGCCCATTATGGGAGAAAAAAAATAAGCTACAGATATAAAAATAGGTGAAAAATCAAATAACTTACACCATTTACGCGCCAAATTATGGGCGCTCTACAACTACTAACGTCAGCTGATTATATCTGCCTGAGACAGTTGTAGTGGTGACAGCGAACGCTGTACTCACGCCGGGTTACAAGTGATCCTTTACCCTCTGAAATAGCTACTAGTTGCTGTTGAAGAGGATAGTCGCCATGTGAGCTGTTTAAGTCTAAAGTACCAGGGCGGCTCACCATCAGATTTCCTGGATGAATTGCTTTATCTGTTAACCTTATCTAGAGTTTTATCTCTAACCTTATCGACGACTTGAGAAATCTTGAGCTGAGAGTAATATATTATGCTTATCAGCATGCATGGCTTTGGCGTAATGGATAAATGTTTTTAATGTAACTATTTGTGTGTGTGTTGTCGTTTCTCTATACATCGTAACGTGAGATTTTTTCTTTCTTTTTTTCTTCCTAGCACAGAAAATGAAGAGGCTGCCGCGGCTGCACTTCTCCCTTGGAAAGCTGCGACGGGCTAGAGATGTCTGTGTGTCTGTCTGTAATGTGTCTACTCTGTCCTTGTTGACTCAGAGTATGTTCGGGCCCCCGAGAGACTAAGTATTTGTGTTCGCAGACTTTTGTCTTTGGGTGACGAAGCGCTACACCGAAGTACAATGCTTTCTCCCGTTCCATTTGAAACTCAAAGAAAAAAATAAATTACTGACTTTTCTTTTTTTTCTTATTTTTTTTTTCGATTTGGGAGCGCGTCGATATTACTCCAAAAAACCATCCTATTGTTTTGTTTTTCAGGCTCCTTTCCTGTTGTGATTGATTTCTTTTTGTAGTTTTTATTTTTCACCTTGATTTCGACCATCGATCTGGTGTTCTAGGAACTAAATGAGAATGGCGAGGTCGGCCTGGGCTTTGATGTTGTCAAACACAGTGACAGTCCTGAAATGGCGCATAGGAAACGCCTGAAGAGAGACGGTCACAACCACTTTCCAGTCACGCCGGAAATGGTTGCGTACGCCACCGGAAATCGGAAACTGTTGACGACAGGAATCCTGGGTTGGATGGCCCGGGGAGACTTGTGTCGCCATCCCACGACTCACGGGCGAGCCTCTCATTGGTCCAGCGCACTTACGCATGCGCAGTTGGCGTGAGAGAAGGACGGGCCATGTTCCCAGTGACACGGTTTCGTCGCTTTGCTGCTATTTCTTCTCGGACTATGCAAGGCTTGAGTGAAGTGAGGCAACCTCTCAGAGAGCAGAGGGGACACTTGACGTGGATGTGCGATCTTGTGACTGATCTATGTCTTGACATGTATATACATAGTTTAGATCGCTTGATATCTGGATTGTTTTCTAATTCCGCGGACACGACCTCGCCTTTCAAAAACAGAACAAACAAAGCACTGGGGCCACTAACACAAAGATTAACCACTGATTCTAAGATTTGAATTACAATTTCAAAAAAATCAAAACCCTAACCCTCTGGTGACCTACAGTATCAGCTCTTCTTCGATCATAGCTCGAGCTGCTCTTCCATTTTACATTTGGCGATCTCAGTTCTTGTATGTTCTTTCTCCATTTTCTTACAAAATGGAAATCTTTTGGTATGTAGAGGCGGTATAACAAATACACACTTTGACGTATGTTTGAAATGCGTTGCGGCACTCATCAAGCTGTTTTGACTGTCCTAATTTATTCTACCACCTTATAGTAAATACTACAGCCGCAAACGTTTAACGTCGAATTTCTCAGTTGTTCAAAAGGTGGAGTTGGGACAAACAAGAACTAAAGTTGCGATTTTCCACGACCTCATCAAACGTTTCAGTTGTGACTTTTAACTTGTGGTAACCAATGGGTTATTTCTCATGACCTCCCAGGCATGTTTATCCTTCTCCGAAATTTGGCGGAGCAATGCATGGCGGACTGTATTACAATTTTTGTGACGTGAAAAATAATAGAAAACGTAAAGCATGAAATAAATCTATAAATCGGATCTGACACTTTCTACAGCAGTTCGTTAAGAATGTTAAAATATAAACATCCATAATTAATTATGTCAATGGTAATTTGTCCTTACGCTGGTTTTGTCTCCAAACTTGACATTTCTTGGATCAAAGTTTTGTAACGCATGGGCTCTTTAGAGTAACAATTGAATACACATTTGAAGCAAAAAGTGGCTCCATGTGGAAGGAGGTCAGAAATCCAAGAATGTACCATCTAAACATGAAAATGACGCTGTTATTTTGCAAGTAGGAAAGTCTTACGTTAGAAAATTTATCAGAACTTTGGTCTGTCCCCGACGTTGCTTATGAATGTATCCTTGCAACTTATTAATAGTGTAAGCACATTGTGTGTGGAAGGTTCTAGAGAGCAAGATGACGTGGCAAACATATTTATGGAGTTTAAATTTATACATGAGTTTAGCTGGTAAGGGTCCAAAATACCCCTCCCTCCCCAAGCTGGTAAGAGTCCAAAACACCCCCCCCCCCAAAAAAAAAATTATTTTTTTTTTAAATTGAGGGCAGAAAACGAGAACATGCTGTGCGTTAAACAAAACAAAGACAGCAAAACTCTAGCCAAATTACCACTCTTAATGGTTTGTGAACTTTTGGACGAGTTGCGCTGCGTGACGTTAAGGTTGTACTTACGTCAGCTGCGCACCTACGACCACCCTCTGTGCGCATTAGCATGTGTGAGCAGCTGGACCTGCATACATACCCGTGTGTATTTATTTATAAGCCGTGTGTATTTATAAGTGTTTCTATTCTAACGTAAGTCTGAATGTACTACATTACAAAATGAGGCGTTCTAAAGTCTACGAACAATGTTACAGTTCGGACTATGCTCTTGATATTATTTTAATGTGTGAGTCTGTGTGTGCGTGTGCATGCGACAGTGCCACTGAATTGCCTGGATATGTGTGTGTGTGTGTCTGCGTATAGGTGTGTCTACGTGCGAACGGTGCCGTTGAATTTCCTGAGATGTGTGTATGTAAGTGTGTATGGGTGTGTGTACGTGAGGACTTGCCGTTGAATTTCCTACATGCGTGTGTATGTCAGCATGAGTATGTGCCGTTGCTTGTCTTAAATGCATGTGTATGTGTGAGAGAGTGGCGTACGTGCCAGTTGAATGTGTTTCATCATTTACTGTGAAAATTACTGTGAAAATAGAACATATCTTTGAGATATCAAAACATGATTAGGCACGATGAGTACTTCTGCGTTCCTTTTTCAAGTAACTTATCTCTGTATGTCATCGCATGAGTGGAGGGAAGCGGTCGGTAGCCCAGGGGAATCCCTTTACAATTGGCGGGGTTAACAAGAGGGACACTTTGCCAACTGCTGACATGACATGTATTGTGATCGCCACATCTTACGAACTTGCCACGACCGACTTCCGATTTTCTGGGAATAACGGTTATGGGGTGAGATAGGCGATTCTGAGAGGTCAAAGTCTATACTTGTGTTGGGGATACATCCGTGCCCCATAGGATAGATAGATAGATAGATAGATAGATAGATAGATAGATAGATAGATAGATAGATAGATAGATAGATAGATAGATAGATAGATAGATAGCCAATAGAAACCCATCACCTTTAAGCACAACAGGTTAACCCTGAAGACACCGTTTACTGCAAGGTTACATTTAGCGATGTCTCTGGAAGAGGCCACCGGATAACATTCCGGCGTAAGACTTTCCTACTTTGAATTCCTCCGACCTTCGGCCAGGACTGCCCAGAGACCTCGGGCGGTCGGTGGTGCCTGTTTCTCCCGCCCAGCATAGACCAGCAGTGGTATCGATCAGCGTTATCAGTTCGGAAAATCTGTCTGGTGCAGTCTGGCAAACCCCGGGTACCCACGGCTCCGTGGAATACTAAATTTGAGTAAGATTGGCCCGACGTCACGGTGTCCACTGTGTGTATGTCTGTCGTCTGTCCCCCCCCCCCTTTTTTTTTCTTTTCAATCCTGGACCTCGCTGGAAACGTCCAGTGACCTCGAGCATCAACATCCTGGTCTTTTCCCCGAAAGACATGTCCTGAGAACGTTCACTTTGGGGGGAAAGGGGGTGCACGACAACAATGACAAAGATGATCTCTCTCTCTCTCTCTCTCTCTGTCTCTCTCTCTCTCTGTCTCTCTGTCTCTGTCTCTCTCTCTCTCTCTCTGTCTCTCTCTCTGTCTCTCTCTCTCTCTCTCTCTCTCTCTCTCTGTCTCTCTCTTTCACTCTCTCTGTCTTTCGCGTTCTTTCTGTCTCCCTCCCTCTCTCTCACCCTCCCTCAATGTTTCTCTCCTTCTCCGCCTCCTCTCTCTCTCTCATGCCCTCTCTCTCTCTCCTTGACTCTTTCTCCCTCTCTTTAATGTTTAAACCTCTCTCCTTCTATCGTATCTGTGCTCATTTTATAGACATTTCCACCAATCTCCTTACTTAACCCCACCAATTATACAGGCAGCCCTCACACACGTGTATGTACATGGTCGACACACAACAGGGAACAGAAAAATGTTAATGACCATAAAAGGAAACAAAGGATAACGCGTTTTCTCACAATGTTTCACAAACATATGTCGTGTTCCATGCACTTAAAGCTTGGCAGTACAATATTTAACACTGGGTTAGATGCACGAGCATTGAGAATGATAAAAAAAAAACAACAACCAAAACAATTATTTACTCAACCATGCAGAAAAAATGGGAATACGCCAGTGGCTTTAGCTGGCTGAGCAAGTAGGTTGAGTACTGATACAGAAGTGTCCTCGCTCAGAGACTGTATGAAATCTGGTGGGTGGGTGTATTTCTAAATATTATACTTGTTGGATTCGTAATAGGAAGTAAGAAAAGTTTAGAGATGAGTGGAAGTAAAGAAGCTGTGAAGTAGCAGATGTCTTGAAGTAACAGATGCTATAAAGCAGTAGAAGACCTTAAAGTAACTGAAGCTGGTCGGTGGGTGAGTCACCCACTCACTTACTCATTCACTCACTCACTCACTCGCTCACTCAGTCACTCACTCATTGGCTCACTCATTCCCTTATTTTAATTCACTCACTCACTCTTTTACTCACCCATTCCCTAACAGACCCTCTCACTCACTCACTCATTCACTCACTCACTCACTCATTCCCTCACTTTCACTCACTCATTCATTCAATCACTCTCTCACTCACCCATTCTCTCACAGATACTCTCACTCACTCTCTCACTCACTCATTCCCTCATTCATTCACTCACTCACTCACCCATTCCCTCACAGACCCTCTCACTCACTCTCTCACTCACTCGTACAGAAACAAACACCCAACAATACCCCCCCCCCAACCCTTTTCACACACACACACACACATAGACTATAACGTAATCACGTGTACCCACTCATGCACAACCATTTAAGTCATTCACACGTACACACTCCATCAACTGAACTAGATCTGCGTTAGGGGAATAATTAAGATAATAACCCCGAGGTGAGATATACCTAATTAAGGCTGGTATTCGCTCTACTAGACAAAGATGATAAGAAGATATGCAGATACAAGCGTTTGACAGGGCTGCAGGGTCTTCTGTACACACGAAAGACTTCAGACTTTCCTGGAAAGTTATCTCGCAGGTAGAATTTTCTCGATCTGAGTGTTGAAATAATTATGTCATTAGATAGGTTGTGTGTGCTCCACGACAGACAGACAGGCAGACAGACAGATAGACAGACAGACAGATAGATAGACAGACACACAGACAGACGGGTAGACGGACAGACAGACGAAGGCGATGATGACAGTATGGTGATAATCATGTTGAGACGGTGTTGATGATGACTATGATGATGATGATGATGATGATGATAATGATGCTGGAGGTGATAATGATGATTGTGTTGATGATGGTGATAATGACGATGTGGATGGTGATGATGATAGTATGATGATAGTGATGATGATGACGATTTTGATGACGATGGTGATATAATTATGATTTGTATTTGTATTTGTATAACTCTTTAATCCCATTTGGGAAATTTGCCTTTGTGCCCCAGTTATAACTGGAGCAGGCACGTCGTCGCCATAGTGCAGCGCCGGTCGGAGGGTGATGATATAATATATAAAGAATGATATAATATATGATGATGATATAATTATGACGATGATGTCACTGATGATGAATATGATGACGGCGACGACGATGATCATGTCGTTGGTGATGATGATATAATGATGGTAGTGATGATTACAACACTGATGAAAACGATTATTACGATAACGATGATGATGACACCACGCATTTTAATGTTCCTGAATTTGAATGATTGTGCATAATGGTGCGGTGCGCCAGTGCGTGCACCAAGCTTGTGAAAATTCATGTGCGCTTCGCGTGCGCTCGTGAGCAGATGGCGTGCCTAAAGGTGAGTGTGCGCGCCCAGTTGAGAAGAACTAAAAAAGAGAATTTTAATGTCGGTACTTTTTTGTACCTGAAAGTGCCTGACCATATGCAATATTAAAAGTGGTTGTGTAATGCGATATCTTCAAGAGAGAAGGGTCTCATTAATTATAAAGTCATGAGCGTTGATAAACAAACCGTGGCGAGAGGGAGAGAGAGAGAGAGAGAGAGAGAGAAATAGAGAGAGAGACAGAGAGACAGACATACACACAGAGACTGGTGAAAGTGAGAGAAGGAGATACAGACACACAGACACACTGAGGGGGAGAAAGTGAGAGAAAGAGCGGGAGAGAGAAAGAGGAGAGATGAGGGAGAGAAGTGGGAGAGATCGGGAGAGAGACGGGGGAGGAAGACAGGAGGGGTCGGGGACAGAGAATGCCAGAGAGAGAGAGGTAGAGAAGAGAGGGAGATAGACAGAAAGGAAGAGAGGCAGAGCCAGAGAGCCAGAGAGAGAGAGGGACGAGAGGGGGGGGGGGAGACAGACACAGAGAGAGGGGAAGGAGCGGGAGAATGGCAGAGAGCGAGAGGCTAATGTTTAACCTGCCTGAAAACAACATAAGCGGGTTCTCTTAATTTCGAGTGGCATTTTGATCACACGTGCGCTTTACCGTGCAACAAAAACGCGAAACGGGATTAGTTATTGATAAAATACACTCATTTCACGCGGAGATCCCATCACTTAGAAGGTCAATTTCAAATTGATATACGCTGGAAAAAAAAAACTGTGGTGAGGAGGAACGAAGGCGGAGGATCAAAAAGAAAATGCAAGAAAAAAAATAAATGTTAAATTCGTGCACTTGTCGACATAAAGGAACATTTCGTGGCTTTACTTTAATGTGGATATCTGAAACTAAAGTTGTTCTGCTAACAGAAGTCAATATAGGTGAGCAGAAGCTCAGGGGGAGGAGAAAATAAGTATTGGGCGGACCAAGGTTGTAGTGCCTAGTTAGTGCTCAGGAAAGCAAAGCGGGAGTGAAAGAAGGAAGAAAGAAAAATGATCAAGATGGGACTAGAACCCGCGACCTCTGCTGCGGCACCCGTCGCCTTGCCAAGAAGAAAACAGATCGCTTAACCGTTCGGCCACTCCGTCTCTCAAAATAAGAGACGACCGTGGCCGAACTGTTTCACGATGTCTCTTGCTGACTTGAGTATTCGTTCGCTGGGCCCCCAAACCCACTTGCGTCATCCCTCCCCCTCCCTGTTCTCTCTTTTTCACCCGCCTGCCATTGGACAATACGAACATCTAGGACAACCAATACAAGATATAATGCCTCCGAGTTTTATCAAACGGAAGTCAATATAGGTGAGCAGAAGCTCGGGGGCAGGCAGAGCACTAAGATATAGAGTTGTTCTTCTAGTAATCCACGTACCTTCCGAATGCTCAGATATGGTCTCAGAACATATTTCAAAAGGCAGGAACTATCTCTTGCTACTATAAATGTTACTTAATATGGAACCAACATTATGACACATATTCCCTTGGTAGGAAAAAGATTGGCCGGTTTGAATACAATCAATGCCAAAGTGTACCATCACAGGACAAAACTGATGATGAAGAGGAAATGCACACACAGAATTAAACATTTAATTTTGTAATTGACTTCCATGTAACGATATAACGTCTTCAATTTTAATAAGTAAGGGTGACCGACAACTGAAACGCTGTAAGTCGGCTAACGTATTATTTCTGCACGGGAAAATCAGTACCTGAAGTCCAGCATATCTCTACATAATGTCATTTGATACAAACACTGCATGTGTCTTCGCCACGCGGGAGGTCGTGACTGACACCACCACTGCCCAGATGGCGCTTGGCACCCCTGCGGTCAGCGAGATGGTCACTTCTCATCTCCAGCAACCCCCTTCCCCTCCGTCACTGCTCACAAACACGCCGCTGACCACAATTTACAACTCTTCAACACTGCCAGATATATACATACAGGGGCGTCCCACCCGTGGTTCTAGCACCCCACTGTCAACTCTGACGAATGACTCCCCCCTCAAAACTCCAGACACATCACAGAACTGCCAACTACTGAAAATCATTACCATGATAATTTATGTAGACTAGTAACATTACTCTAGTGACATGTTCAAGCACGCATTCTTCATCTGGTTTTCCCCTTCCAGAGAGACAACACTCCTGGAAAGGTTGGATGGCAGGGGTTGGGGGCATGCCTCGTTCCCACACGATGGGGGTGATTTCTAATGGATGGGTGCTCTGAAGAAGAAGTGGTAGCCTGGTTAATTTCTGCAGAAAGGGGGAAATATGACGTGGACCATTGAAAGACAACCCGCTGGCTATTCATTTTCATACAATAAGCTGTTAAATACTTCCAGAACCCCTGACACTGCTCAGTTACATTCCGTCCTGGGTCGGAAGTACATTTCTTCAGAACCTTCCCCCTTGTTCTTCCATTTGCCCTTCTCGTTCGTTTTTTCTTCTTTGTAATTTCTTTCCACTGGAAATTTAAAAACCATGCACTCATGCATAAGTCATGTCAAAATTGGGCAAAAAGAAAAAGTTATATGTAGCGAAACCCTGCGTGAGAAATAAAACCCAAACGATACAAAGCAAACTAAAGAGAAGACAGAAAATACCCAAAATTTTCGGCTTTCGCTTTTTTCAAGTGGTAAAAAAAAAATCGAACAATAAAAGATTTCAACAGGAAACGTATAGAATCGAAGCGAAACCGGATATAAAGATGGTCATGTTGGCAATTTATTGTTCTTGCTGCTTATGCTGCTGTTGCTGTTGTTGTTGTTGTTGTTGTTGTTGTTTTTCCAGGCGTGGCCTCCCCCACTATTTAAACAGGAAGTAATAAGTGTCTACGGAAAGATGCAATTATAATCAACAATCAGGCTATTATTATATACACACAAGCACCTCACCCTTTAACTACTTTAAGTCAATGGTTGTAGGCTACCCTTACGTTATTCATCCTCTGCTTCACTCTTCCATACAACAGATGTGCACTCTCTGTCTGCTGGTACATGCATTTCTGTTCACTGTTGCTCACTGTGTGCCCTTGACCTAATAATTAATGAGATCTGTCAGAAAAGAACTCTCATTTAGACAGTTATCGGTAACCATGGTTTATAAACAATGCAACTGCACGTCTGACATTCTTGTGTTGAGGCTCGACGTTTCTCTGCGTGCCAAATCAGACAATAGTCCAAGAATGTTGCTATGAGTACTTAGACTCCTCAAGTTTTTTTTTTTTGCGCTAGGGGTGTGTATTTTAGTCTTTGGTGTCTCCAGGGCTAGAGAACTCCTCCCGAAATACTCCTAACAACAGCCTTAATTAATTATTTTTCAGATTTTCTTTTTGTGCCCCCCCCCCCCAAACCCCCCTCCTTTTTTTTTTTTTGGTTGAAAGGGTAGGGGGGGGGGGGGCAGAGTTAGGGATTCGATAAGATTTAGAGTTGAGGATAAAGTACGCGTCCCTAGAGCAAAACGTTTGGTATGCGTACGTACGTATAAGAACAGCCGTAGTCCAAATTTAGCAGGCTTTTTTTTTTCTTTTCTTTCTTTCTTTCTTCGCAGTGGTCCTAACAAGAGTGTCGGCCATGAAAGCTGTGAGAAATGACCGTTGGATTTCAATGTCGAGTTAAAAAAAACAAAAATTTTTTTTTTAACCCTCTGATACCCAGCGTTCCGTTTCGATTTTTGAAACGCCACTGATGTTCAACGTTCCACATTTCGAATATTTTCCAGTTATCAGATAATCACGTATTGTTAAGAACTTATCATAATGCTACCATTATTATAATTATTGTTATTGCTATTATTGTATATATTACGTGTTTACGTGGTTTTTTGTTGTTGTTGTTTTTTTTTCATAACGCCACAAAGTTACTGTAAATATTCCATTGCAAATAGACCATAAAAGTGTCTCATACGGGACGAAAAAAAAATAGAAGTAAATTAAATTTTTGTCTATCAAAACTCATTTTTCCATCATTGTTGTGAAATGTGTTTGTGCGAGCTGTTTGATTGTTTGATAAGCTCACTTTGAACAAAAAATGGTTTTCTTTTTGTTTTCCCACCACCAGATGGGGCTCATTGGCGATAAGAACACCAAACGATGGGTTGCTCGATTTTTGCAGCCTCAGCAAAGAGACTTTTAAACTGCGTCTGTCTGTCTGTGCGTCTAATCACGAGATAATCTTTGTCACGTGCGCTGGTCAAGGAGAATGCAACAACAGCAACAGCAGGAAATGGTAGGACTGTCATCTGATGTGGCACCAGAGTGGTGTCCAACGTAGCACCACATACATTACATAAAATTTGGTGCCGTGAGAAAATACTTTTTTTTGCATTCTCAGTAGTTGAAATCGTTACAGTTCTGGGATGGCCTATTGCTAGGGGACCGTAGCCTAGTTACAAAGTCAAACAGAGAGAAAATACTGACTTGTGTTCACTGTTCATCTATAATGGCTCACTATGGGAAATGCCACCATCCCTTAACAATAGTCTTTTAGAAGTGCTTTTTTTTTTTCAGTGTTATATTAGATTTCTCTCTCTCTCTCTCTCTCTCTCTCATTCTCTCTCTTTCTTTCTCTCTCTCTCTCATTCTCTCTCTCTTTCTATCTCTCTCATTCTCTCTCTCTCTCTCTCTCTCTCTCTCTCTCTCTCTCACACACACACACATTCTTTCTCTCTTTCTGTCTCTCTTATTCATTCTACCCAAAGGAATATGCCGATGTTTGGTCACGCTTATGAAACATTGGCTATCTTTCAATGATAAAAGTTTACATTTATAATTCCCCTCTAATACTACAATAGAATGAACGACCACACTCCGTGTCTCCGCCTCGGCGGACAACAATATTTTTCCCGTATTCCGGGCAAAGGTCAAGAATCCACCAATCACGGCAAGCAAAACAATTCCTTGTCCATTCGTCACGTAGCAATTTCCGGCGCGGACTTGCATCGTTTCCGACTGCACTAGAGCTGCCTTGCTCCGTGCGTAAGGATACAAGATGGATGTCAAGTAGGGCCGTATCTCCGCCAAATTTAGATATATTAATTCATGTATCTCCCAATTTACATCCTTTCTACGCGTGAGAAACCGGAAAATATGTATGTGTCCTCTGATTTTCTACGAGTTTACCAGTACTTTTTACAGCATGGACTATGCACCTTTCAATTTAATTCAGTCACGCCCAACATTTATTTCCGGACGACGTTTATTACTTAAATTTAAAAAAAAAAACTTTTGTTAACCCTCCATGCCTGAACATAAATTGTTTAACTTATATTTAGAAAAATGCTAAACCAAGCAAAAGTTGTGAATTGAATGCAAAATGTAATTATTTAGCACGAAAAAATTCAAATTTGGTACACATTGCACAAAAGGGTTATCTATCATATATTTCAGTAACTTGCAACTTTTGGCATGACTAACTGACCAAACTATACACTCTTCAGGCCTGAAATTTGGCAGGAAGGTGGCAATTGAGATAAGGAAGATGATGGCTATAATTTAAAGTTGTTTACTTCACGCATGTAATTTTAAGAAATAACAATGTTTATTGCTATGTAACATCTGTATTTTTGCATGTTTGTTTCGTAATATATAGTACCGTGCATGTCATAAAAAGTAACCGTATCAAGCGTTCAGTTCTGGTGCGCATGAGTTCTGAAGCAAGACTGTAGTTTATTACTTTTATTATCTGAGAGAGAGAGAGAGAGAGAGAGAGAGAGAGGGGGGGGGGGGAAGCACATGATTGTTTATTCCGAGCAATGCCCGGTAGGTCATCTAGTAAAAAATATTTCGGATTCTTCCTGCCAAGTTATCCTTTGGCAGTAAATAGGCCGTTGTTGAGAATCTTGCTTGCTGTTTCAGGAAAATAAAATTGCCATAAATGGCTGAAAAGTCAAGTTTGCCCCGAATTTTCTTTATAATTTTGATTAATTTCCTTGCACCAGACATTGATTTGCGACTGCGTTAACAACGAACGCGCTAAAATATGTCATGGGTGGTTGTTTTGTGTGGTCTATTGATGTTCTGCTTGCAATGTGAACTGCTCGTCAAGTTTATATTCCTCCAATACCACTGAAACCCTTGATTGATTCCTTTCTCCCCCCGTCCCATTTTGGGGCCAGATACTGTATTTTGACGTTTTCCTCCGCTCCCACCTAGCCCCTAATCATCTCTTCAGAATGACAAGGCTCTATCTCCACTTTTTGGCAGAACTGAGTTACACACTACACACTACTTCTACAGGCCTTCTCCAATGTGTGTCAAAGCATCAAGCAGATTTGGTGTGTAATTCATAAGTATTACTAAAAGAAAAAAAAAAGTTCTTTGCTCTAAAAGCTATGACTACATCAAAACTCAATCCTCGATTTCTCAAAAGTTGACGGAAGGGAGTTAGAACCTTGTCATTTTAAGGGGACAAAATACTGTTAATGGTCCAGGAACACAAACACATGTGCAAGCTACAAAAAGACGTCCAACTGAGGATTTTCCTTTCGTTATTTCCATACTAAAAAGTTAATTTCCTCATGCCTGTTCCATGTTATTTGAGTGGAATGCGTGTAGAATCGATGTGTATTCAAATATCCATCATAAGCAAAGGTCTCATAAATTTTAATAATACATTTAACCCGAAACAGACCACCTGGAGAGGATCTGGCAACAAAGTGGCCGGGGTGGCGAGGAGGGGAGATCTACCCTATTTGGCACATTTTATGCATTCAACAGCGTGTACGAAATTATAGGAAAGTAAATGGGGCATTTCTTACCTCGGCTTTGAAAATGACACACAATAACGCTTGTTTTCATTGCCATTTCTCCCGATCAATTTGTGACGCTAATTATTCTGCATCTGAGCGATGCTATCGCCAACTGGTTTTCAATGAAAGTCATCACTTCACATAACAAAATGGGATGGATATTACAATGTTTAGGCTTTGTTATTCCATGTTATTAAACAGTTATTTTGCCAATGAGCTAAAGCTCCCATGAGCTGATGTAATATGAAACAGAAGGAGAGAAAAAAAATGAACGGCAAACGTTCCACATGAGTAAGTGTGAGAGCCAAGCGTGCTTTGCCACTAATGCCTTTTCGGTTTTGTTTTGTTTTTATTATTACCTTCCGATGGGCTTTCCTTTTGTCTTGTTTCTTCTCTTTCAAGCCAGATAAAATATTTCTGGATGCCAGTGCACCCAGGTGTCATTTTAATTGTTTAATTTCATTTTAAATGCTACTAGTTCATATTTTAGCGACTAGATTTTGTCAATGAACCGAGTAAAGCGTAACGTTGCTATTGTCGAGAGGGATACGCTAACGGCGTGATGTTGGTGTCTCTGGCCCATTCACGAAATAGTATAAGTGCAGTGTATTCGCACAGCTGTAGATGACAAACCCTTGAGAGAGAGAGAGAGAGAGAGAGAGAGAGAGAGAGAGAGAGAGAGAGAGAGAGAGAGAGAGAGAGAGAGAGAGAGAGAGAGAGAGAGAGAGAGAGAGAGAGAGGGGGGGGGGGAGAGAGAGAGAGAGAGAGAGTGAGTGAGTGTGTGTGCTCGCATAACTATAGATAACAAATTCCTTTTGTTTTTATCCCAAATATTTTATGAACTCCTTTTATCCGTTACATTGATTAAGGGAGAGTACAGTCTTTTCAATTGTTTGTTAATTATACATGTTATTAGAAAAATTAACGTTTATCGACAAGGAATATATTTCCCATAAGGCCATACCACGGTCCCCTAAAACGATCTCAGATAAACCTGTTTTCTATTGCACTCATGTAAAATTAAATGATCTGCACTTTTGCGGTTGAATGATAAGGCCAGTGATATGTTTCACTTGCGTCACCGGGATGGTGCTAATTTTTCACCAACAGACGTCGCTCCATGGCAGCCATTTTTGGCACCATTAATCTAAAAACTATAACATTCGGCAAGGCTGAAGTTTTGTGATGGCAAATAAAGCCAAAACTCAGAAGAGATCAAGCTACTCAGTTTAATCTTCTGATATTTGATCCCTTTTCACTGCCCCAAAATGAAGATACTGAGTTATGATAATATTTATGTACAGATGGGAAAGATGTGTATACAATTCTTGCGCTCTTAAAGGTTATATGAAAGTGAATTTTTCTCATGAGATAATAAAGCAATTCTTACCTTATCTATCTTATCTTATCTTATCTTATCTTGTCTTATGACATGGGGGGGGGGGGAAGGGCCCAATTAAAATTATTTAATTTGATTATTTACATTCAAAACACGTTTTCTGGTTCAACTCATAATTCAGCGCCGATTTGTCTCTCTCAATTAGATATGAAGTATATTCCGATCAACGCGCTCCAAAGTAAGGAAAGCTCTATAAAACATAATGTTCAACTCTCTCTGACAGATCAGTGTAAACACAGTGTGCTGATCAGGAAGAAAGGGACAGTCTGGTGCGAGGAAATGCACTGGTGCGTGGATAAGCTGGCGCGTCACCCAGAGAAAAGGTCCAATGTCCTTCCTAGTGGCGCAGGACTTTTCACGCCGGACTGGACAATCATCGGACTGGACGGCCTGTTGACCGCTGCTGGGCCTCTCAGTTCCGTTTGTTGACGTCCACGCCCAGGTACTGTCGCCAGCAAAGTGACGGCTGTAGTCATTCCTCATGTTGGATTCGATTTGTTTTCTCCGTAATCGAATTTCACCAGAGACCAATACTCACCTTTTTCCAGTATAGTTCTATGGTATCAATCTTGGTGCCTTTAGAATGAATGTTGGTCAATGAACAGTTACTGGACAGACAGTTTAACCTGCCTCCTGTCATCCCAGGTAACACATATGTGTCATCAATTAAAAATGTGTTCCCTCCAAAATGGATAGAGTTTGGACCCCCCCCCCCCCAAGATTTTTATAATTAATAAACCAAACCTTTTATCACGATGTGTTCTTTCTTCTAATAGAGTCCACTAAATCTGGATTTGTTGTTATTGTTGTTGCTGTTGTTTTATAAATGGCAGAGTTAAAAAAAAAGGAAAAGAAAAAAGAAGAGGTCGGCTACGGCCGCAGTTACTTTACGAATGATGACGTCCACCACAGGTGAAACTAATTCCGTGTTAATTAGGTCAGTCTGGCAAGACACAAAGTATCATTTTATTTCTCTTGTCATTTCTTAGCTATAAGCTATCGAACGGCATTCTCCAATATGTTTGATTACATTTACAATATACCATTTACCCTATCATCACGAAGAGACGATGGAGATGGCTTGGACACGTGCTGCGAAAGGAAGCAAATTCTATAACCAAAACAGCACTTCAGTGGACACCGGAGGGACGGCGCAAGCGAGGCAGACCCAAGGCAACCTGGCGGAGAACAATCGAGGCAGAGATGAAATCCTTCAATCACTCATGGGGAACTCTCGCAAAGATGGCCCAGGACAGACAGGGCTGGAGATCCTTTGTTGCTGCCCTAAGCACCAGTGGGTGCAACAGGAAATAGTAGTAGTATTTACCTTATCACTTTATATCTTTAAAAAATAAGGATAGGTTCATTGAAAGTGCTGGTGAATCATGAACGTTTTCGTAAATCTGAAGAAGTGGTATCGTACTATACTGAAAAACACTGGGCTCGCCCACCAAATTTCATGCTCCGCTGAAAGGAACTGATTCGGGGGGGGGGGGGGGGGACGAATTCGGTTACACGCCGTTATTTTTGCACTAATTCGAATTAGCAGCGGCGCCCGAAACCTCCGTCAGCGGCGACCGGAAAGTTGATGATCCGTCGCTGGAAAAACCGGACAAAACATGGCACCAAATCAACAAACGGATTATGTTTCAAATATTTTAAACAAGGTCCATATGTGGAATGCTTATAATCAGGACTTACACCCTTTCACAGAATATTTCTTATGACTTTTAAATCAAACCAGGTGTAAAGAAGTCCCTGATGCCAAAATCAAAAGAAGTGGCATGGCCGACAGTGGATTGATTACTCAAAATCTCCGTATTGTCCGGAACTGGACACATTCAGCCATGGGTCAAAGACCGCTGACCTGTCCAGGGGAGACACGTGGCTCTGATCTTGATCAAGAGGACAGGGGCAGTGATCATTTTGGCAGACCATGAAAGTTGCAGGAAATCTGATTTGCTACAGAAACTCGTTAATGGTTTACATTGATACGCAACTCTCTCGATGGCAGATCGATCGGCCGGAGATCCTTTGGGCAAACATAGACACTGGAGAGCTTTTCATTTGTTTCGGGGGAGGGGGAGAATGGGAGGGGAGGGGGATTCAACCTGTTTTGTTTCCCGGTAAATGTTGAACACCGAGGGTTTTGGGGGAAGGGGGTGGTGGTCTACACAACGAACTTAGGATGCCAAAAGAAGATGTGATACGATGTAGTTGCAGTGCTTGCAGATCACACCCAGAAAAGATGCAAACCTCTCCACCCCCCCCCAACCCTCTCTCTCTCTCTCTCTCTCTGTCCTCTCTCTCTTGGCTGTGCCAACTACATCAAGGGCGCATCGATGATAGCATAAACAGTTCAAAACTTGTTTGGTGGCTAACAATGGCAAGGACTCTCAGCGGAAAAGCACAACCATCGTGTTACGAACTACAACTACATAATGGTCCCCTACAATATTGCCGGTCCTTGGGATATTTCAAAAAGATCTAGGGATTCTGGGGGTTACCTTGTCATCTTGGCATTGTTTAAAAGATCTTGAGTTGTTTTTTGGGTGTTTTTTTTTGGGGGGGGGGGGCTTTTGAGTATTTTGTAAAACACACACACACACAAAATTGTCCTTCAACTCACAATACTATTTGGCACTTAAAAGGCGAATAAAGCCAAACGGGCTAAAGAGCAGTCTGTATAAGAGGATATTTTGTGTGATCTGAGAGCCGATCACTGACATAGCTGAAGTTTAAATTCAATGCATAATGAAATTGTAAATTTCAAAATGCATTTTTGAGATTGGAAAAAAATCTTGGGATTTTTTTTTTTTTTTACAAGATTCTAGGGATTTTTTCCAGTAAATACTCTTAGCAAGGCTACGGCATAAGAAAATAACAAGTCGCGTTTCGAATAGCTGTTTACCGGGGAAAAACAGAACAACAGCAGAAATACCAAAACACCCCCCCCCCCACCCTCCACCCCAAAAAGAATGAAAAAAAAAAGTGTGTGTTACGCTAGAGCGACATTACAACACCGCCCCGTCTAGAACGTCTGACTCGCTATGGACCAGCCTTGGCGCCATGTCCGCATACCACACTGGCCAACAATGGTGGCTTTGGAGAGTGGCCCGCAAGTAAGACACAGCGTTGACCAGTTTCATTGTGTCTGTCTACTTTATTCTGCTTTCCCTCTCATTTACTCTTTGCCAACCCAAAACAGTCTTTTGAGGGATTACCCTAGTAGAATTACATCGAGCATAGACAGACAGGCAAAGGCTCCAGCTTGCACGTAGAATTAAATTTATCTCAGATACATGGGAAAAATAACCAGAAGTTATAAATCTCGTTAACAATTTAAAAAAAAAAAAAACTGAAAATAGTTCAAACGCTATTTTGGTAAAATCAGATTTTGGGACCTCGCCGGTCTTTCGTCTGCAGGAAAATTCCACGGGGTGAATGTACAGCATGTTTTATTTCAGCAAGTCCCGACACGTGTGGGTTTTGAGAGGTGTTCATGAAGCAAGCCCGAAGATTGGGCCGGGTTAATGCCAACTGATGCCCTGGGCAAAGTTCAATCGCCAACATGGTTCCACATTCAGCGGTGAAATACAAAAAAAAAAAAAAAAGATAGAGATAGAAATGATGATGGTGATGGTGATGATGATGCTGGCGGTGGTTGTGATGATGGTGATAATGATGATGGTGGTGGTAGTGGTGATGAGTATGGTGATGATGGTGGTACTACTGGTGGTGGTGATAAATGATGATATGCTGATGTGATGATAACGATGATGATGGTTGCGCTGGTAGTGATGATGATGATGGTGGTGGTGATAAAGACTTGGGTAGGGATGACAGAAATGATTGTAGAAAGTAACGGGGTGGCCTTAACATTGAGGTAGGCGAAATTACGACCAAGACTATTTAGCCACTCTTGTACTCTGAATTTCCTGAAAAGTGACGAAAAACAAGTAAAATTTCCGACTGAAATGAAACGAAACAACAACCAAAAAAAAAAGAAAATGAAATAAAATAAATCACCAACTCACCAGTGCTGGATCGAGTCTTGGCTCGTGGGCGACTGGCAAGGGAAGAAGACGAGGAGGGTGTGGAGGTTTTGAACACACTGGTCGGGTGAAAACCTAGAGCTCCACTACCGTAGTGATCCGTGCCCATGTAGGAAGGGTAGGTGGGCACTGGGTGGGCCGTGTGGCCCGCCGGGTGGTGGTGCCCGTGGGTTCCGTGAGGTCCCAAGAAGGATGGGATCCCGTCTGTAGGGGCCGAGGACTCCAGTTTGAGTGATGATCCCGTGGGTTTGTAGTCCGAGGGGGTGTAGCCATCTGTGGGTGCCAACCCGCCCAGTGCGCCAGAACTGGCAGAATTGTTCGTGCTGCTGTTGTTTGTGGCATTATTTGTGTTGTTGTTGGCGGCGGCGGCGCTGCTGCTAGTGTTGTTGTTGCTGCTGCTGTTGTTGTTGTTGCTAGTATTGTTGTTGTTGTTGGTCTCGGGGGTAACGTCTTTGGGCGGGGTGGGCGGGAAGGAGAAGGAGGATGACGTCACTATGGCTGATGACGTGGCTGGGTGAACCGGAAGTGACGTGTGCCCGCTGGGGTGCGAGAGAGATTTTGTTGAGCCGAAGGTATGACCCATCCAGCCCGAGTGGGCATGAGGAACCATGGACTTGGCTGTATCAGGGATCCACGGATGCAAGGGGCTGTGGAAATGGGGTCTGCACATCTGAGATCCTCCGGAAACTGGAAAGTAAAGTACAAATCGCATGTTCTCACTCATCATTCGTAATAAATCAGCTCAGACTTCATTTTTATTCTTATTTCAAAGAATGACAAGAAAATGACTGTCAAGACCTCTCGGGGATGTTGGATAATATCAATCCTAAAACTTGCTATGTCTTTAATGCATGTATCTCGCATAGATATTCATTGCCACTGGCAGATACTCTTGCTGATATTGGCTAGCATAAATCCTAAAAGCTTGGGACGGCTGTTATATCTCCCACATGTCGCGCGACCTTAGCTCTTGTTTGTTCCAACTGCATTTTCTGCACAACTGAGAAATTCGACATTAAACATTTGCTCTTAGTGTGTATTTGTTATTTCTCTTCTACATATTAATATAAGATCTACAGTTTTTCAGAAAATGGAGATAGAACAAACAAGAGCTAAGGTATTGTTACTGGAGAAAATGACTGTCAAATAATATGCTCTTGTCGGTGTTGGCTAGTATAAATCCTGAAACCTGCAACAACTTTAAGATCTCGAACAGTCGGCCAAAAACCAGCTCGACAAACTCATCAACGATACATAATTTTACTCCCTAATATGCCCAAATTGCATCTGGTGAAAAAAAAAAGAGAGAGACAATGGATGGGTTCACTTCAGTCTGTTCACAGATCTTGGGCCTCTCCAGTGTTAAAAAAAGAAAAAAAGGAAAATTTTACTCAAAATGACGGCGAAGCACTGCATTACAATTAGCGGCGTAATGAAATATAGACGATGATAATTATTGTGACTCAGGTCAAGTACAGCTTTGCGGGTGCATGTTTAACATCTTGAATTCTATAGCCCCCATTGTTTACGCCTTCACTATCTTTCACCTTCGCCGTGCATACAACATCTCGTCTCTTCCATATCCAAGCCTCTATTATTCCCTTGTTACGCCCAAAAGGCGGAACGCTCAAACAATGGTTATGCAAGACTAGAGCAAGGGATCATTCATTGTGCATTGAAAAGCCGGGACATTCTTTTGCTCTAGATCTTTCACATAAAACTGTAATTCGGAAACAAATGAATCATTTTGTCATTGTTCATCTATTTGATTTTTTTCATTCATTATTATCTTTTCATAACCTCTAGACAACGTATTTTGTATAACTATTTAGCTTATAAGCATTTTTTTTTTCTTTAATCTTGTTTTATTTGTAAAATGCAATAAGGGGAAAAAATTGACTTAGATTTTGGTGTCAGAAGTGCTGAAATATCCCTGGCACACTTGAGTGTTTTGGTTGAATGGCATGGGAAAACAAACGAGTACAATCATGTACAATAGCCTACGTTTTGTCCCTGTCGTAAGATCTCCAAATTTAACTAACACATCGACGGTTACAGATGTTTCCATATAGCTTTCAATTCCTTTCTATCTGACGGGTGCAAATCAGACAAAGGCTAAGGCGCTTTTCACGTTTTTTTCTGCTCCAGCAAATCTTTTCAAGGCAGATTTGGAAACGGCCATACCATCGAGAAAAAAAAAAAAAAAAGTGTTTCAATGTTTCAAATTAGAAACCATATTTTTATGTATCAATGCTTGGCTCGTTAAAGTTTCAATACAGAGCAAAAGAATAATAACAAATAAAAAAAAATTCCACTCTCCAATCTTTAGGGCCAAGTGCCCACTGATCCATGATAGCCCATCTCATGAAGAGGGCAGCATTTAGATCTTAAATAATAAAATGGTAATAAAAATAATTCGAGAGAGTGACTATAATTCTGTCATGTTTCCATTCCGATCTACCATTATTTTAGTGTTGTTGCTTTTATTTGGTATAAAAACGTAGAATTATTTGACAATTTAATCTATTCTGGGCAAAAGTGGAATATGGCACAAAAACTCCAGGCTACAGATGTTTTGAAAAACCAGAATGCAAACTGGTTTTCAAATGCAGCTGCAGGCATTCTGTTCTGGGAATGTATATTGCACTGCCTATAGTATCTAAGTAAATACTTGTCAGGTCAGAAAAATCTGCTACTGGTAACATGTAATCCATTACAACCTGTTTCATGAACTGGTACGCTAGCATGGTATCAGTGGGCGTGCACCTGTCGGTGCAAACGGCCAGGGCGGAGGAGGTTTCATCTAACCCAACGGCCACATGCTAGGGCACAATGTGACCCTCAGTATTTGAGTCCTTCATATTGGCCCCCGGTAGCGGTGTGGTCATAGGCTTGTTTGCCTAAATCACAGACGAAGAATTGAGCAAACTTCCCGGACGCAGCTTCGAAGCTGGCGGCAGCAGGCCAGTGGTTGATTGATAGGGCAGATGGCAATATACCGTCACTCTGGCCTGGATATCGTGACACAGAGCATCCACCAGTATTGGTGTTCTTTGGTTTGGGTCTTTCACCCTAGTCAGTTGGGACTGCGAGGCTGTGGAGTAGCCTACAGGCAGCCGGTCAGGCAATATGACTGTCCCTCTGGCATCCTCCTGCACCTGGATACATTTCCAGTCGTCTTGACCCTGTCTTGCCACTTGGATAAGTTGTGATGTTTGCGCAGCTCTTTCTCACTAAAAACAAATTCTTTGCGCCAGTCTTAACACTCACCTCGTCTTCTTTCATCTTTGTCTCGTCTTCTTTCCTCTCAAAATTCCAACGGCGATGGGCGAGTGCGGTGGCAGCAGGTTTGGATAGACTGGAAGCTGTTAGCACAGACCTACACGTTGGTGGCTGTGGGCTATGGTCGCTTCATCGTCGATTGAAGTGGAGGCGTGGGGAGGCAGCACCCACAGTAGCTGAGCAGCCTTATTTAAGGATAGCACTGCTCACCTCAACTGAGGAAGGGGCTAGAAAAGGTGCCCTAAAGAAAGCCCACTTCACATCACCCTGACTGGTATACCGCGACCAGTGGGGATCCCTTTTTGCGGTCGAAACAAACAGAAATTCAGCTTACTCAGGCTAGGAGCCTGGAATATACGCACACTACAGGACAACTCAAACAACCCGGAAAGACGCACTGCACTTATTGCCATTGAGCTCAGCAGGTACAACCTGGACATAGTGGCACTCAGTGAGACCAGACTCCCTGATAGTGGCCAACTCAAAGAGCTCAGTGGTGGATACACCTTCTTCTGGAAAGGCAAGGGTGCAGTCGAACCGAGACAGCATGGTGTTGGGTTTGCAATTAAAAATGACCTTGTCAGAAACTTGCAGTCCATGCCAATTGAAATAAATGACAGGCCAATGACACTCAGGATCCCAGTTGGGAAAAGCCAGTCAGCCACCCTCATTAGCGCATATGCGCCCACCATGACAAACCCAGATGAAGCCAAAGACAAGTTCTATTCTGATCTAGAATCTGTCATATGCTCTGTCCCGGCAGCTGATAAGCTGATTCTCTTGGGGGACTTCAATGCTAGGGTTGGCTCCGAAATCTCAGCGTGGCCAAATGTTTTGGGCCCTCATGGAGTTGGTTCATGCAATAACAATGGGTTGCGCTTACTTACTTTGTGCGCTGAATTTGGCCTGTTCATTACCAACACAAATTTTAGTCTCCCCGTGAGAAACAGAACGTCATGGATGCATCCCCGCTCAAAGCATTGGCATCTCATAGACTATGTCATTGTGAGGAAGACTGACAGAAAGGATGTCCTTGTAACAAAGGCGATGTGTGGTGCCGAGTGTGGAACTGACCACAGACTCATTGTTTGCAAGCTCAGACTAACATTGAGGCGCAATAGACGCCCTCAAGGGAAAGCGCCACCTAAACGCCTAAATGTTTCAAAACTCTGCTCAGCTGAGAAACAGAGCGAGCTCTCATCAGAACTCTCCTCAAAATTGGATTGCGTGACTTTTGACCCTGAGAACATTGAACAGAGCTGGACTCACCTAAATACGACTGTACACTCTTGCGCCAGCAGCACAGTTGGTTTTCCTGTCCGCAAGCACCAGGACTGGTTCAATGATAATGATAATGAAATCAAAGTGCTCATCAAAGAAAAAAATAGTCTCATCCAAGCTCACTGCAGTGACCCCTCTTCCACAACAAAAGCTGATGCACTGCGTGCATGTAAGGGTGTACTCCAGAAGAAGCTGAGGAAAATGAAAAATGACTGGCTTGAAGAGCGAGTAAGAGAAACTCAGAAATATGCCGACACAAACAACATTAGAAAGTTCTTTGAGAGCCTCCGAGCTGTGTTTGGACCATCCCGCTCTGGCACTACGCCACTTCTTGCGTCAGATGGTTCAACACGCATTGTTGAATTGAATGCCATAATTCAGCGTTGGGCAGAACATTTCGGAGGTGTGCTAAATCGGCCATCAAATATAAATACTGAGTCCATTGACCGCCTCCCTCAGACTCCTATTAATGCAGCTCTTGCCAAGCCATTCACAGCAAATGAGACCCGAACTGCCACAAATCAGATGTCCTTTAACAAATCACCAGGCGTGGATTCAATTCCTGCTGAGGTGTATGCCTTCGGTGGAGAAAAGCTTATTGAAAGGTTGACCGAGTTGTTCAATCATATGTTGAAAGCAGGGAAGCTGCCACAGGACTTCAAAGATGCTTCAATCATCCATCTGTACAAAAACAAAGGGGACAGCCAAGTCTGTGACAACCATCGGGGAATCTCTCTACTTTCAATTGCTGGCAAAATATTGGCAAGAATGCTTCTGAATCGCCTTCTTGATCACCTCTCGTCAAATGACTTGCTTCCCGAGAGCCAATGTGGCTTTCGTAAAGAGAGGGGAACGGCGGATATGATTTTTGCTGCCAGACAGATTCAGGAAAAATGCATGGAACAAAATAAAGCGCTGTATATCACATTTGTTGACCTCACAAAAGCATTTGACACAGTGTGTCGTGAAGGCCTCTGGAAAATCTTGGCGAAGTTTGGGTGTCCACCCGAATTCATCACAATAGTGCGCCAGTTTCATGATGGCATGCAAGCTGCAGTCAAAAGCAACGGCAGTGTTTCAGAGCCCTTTGCTGTCACAAATGGGGTAAAACAGGGTTGTGTCTTAGCCCCAACTCTGTTCAGCATCATGTTCTCTGCAATGCTACAAGAAGCCTTTAGCTCTCCTCCTCAAGGGGTAAGCATCAAGTACCGAACTGATGGCAGTCTATTCAACCTCAGGAGACTTCAGGCAAAAACCAAAACCAAAAGTACTCAAGTCTGTGACCTACTATTTGCTGATGATTGTGCACTTCTGGCACACGATGAGGATAGCATGCAAAACTGTGTTGATAAGTTCTCTAGTGCCTGTGACAACTTTGGCCTCACAATAAGCACAACGAAGACCGAAGTGCTCCATCAGCCTACTCCAGACGACAAGTACCCTGTGACCCCAAATATCAAAGTCCATGACAGTCTTCTGAAGGTGTCGGAGAACTTCACCTATCTTGGCAGTACACTGTCTTCCACGGCTCGTGTTGATACTGAAATTCCCTCAAGAATCAGCAAAGCCAGCTCTGCATTTGGCAGGCTTCGAAAGAGAGTGTGGGATGTTGCCGGCATTCGCACAGACACTAAGCTGAAAGTGTACAATGCAGTGGTCCTTCCCACCCTACTCTATGGGGCTGAAACCTGGACAGTGTACCAATCGCATGCCAGAAAGCTAAATCACTTTCATCTGGCCTGCCTTAGAAAGATCCTAAGGATCAAATGGCAGGATAAAATTCCAGACACTGAGGTCCTCAATCGTGCCAAGGAATTGAGCATCTTCTGCCACCTGAAAAAAATTCAGCTACGTTGGGCAGGACATGTTGTCAGAATGCCCGACTCCAGACTCCCTAAGCAAATCTTCTTCTCTGAGCTCTCCAATGGAACGAGGAATGTTGGGGCCCCAAAGAGACGTTACAAAGACACTCTCAAGCAATCACTGAAGGCCTTTGCCATTGATGTGAGTGAGTGGGAAAAGCTCTCGCTTGATCGAGCAAATTGGAGGGCGGCCCTTACCAGAGGCAGCAAAGCATGGGAAGCTGACAGAGTCCAGCAGGCTATCAAAAAAAGAGAACGGCGCAAGAAAAGGCCCAGTGGTACTGAACCAACGGAGCACTCTTGTCATTTATGCGGAAGGGTCTGCAGGGCAAAAATAGGACTTATCAGTCACATGAGAAGCCATAAGTCATGAAAGAACAGTCTTTCCATTCTGTCCTCTGTGTCCTTTAGTTCTCTTTATTGTTCATGTGTTGAAATTCTCAACAATTTCTGTTCTTTATTCCTCTGGTGTTGTTAAGGTCATCATCGTACCTGATGGACGAACTATTAGTATCTAAGTAAATAAAGGTAAGCAGAATCAGAGAAAAAGTGAGATGTTTAGAAGTGAATGCTCAGTTAGTGCTCAGTAAAGCGGGAGACAAAGACAGAAGAAAACAAGTGACTCAGGTATTTGTAGATCTGTGGTTGCCTTTGTTGCTGCTGTGGTTATTGGGATGTTGCTGGTGTTGTCGACGATAAAGATATTTCCTACTGATCAGTACAGTGTTCCTCACATTGCACACCCGGGACAGTTTCAAAGCCCCCCGTCTAGCGTATTTTAGCTTCTTTATAAAGCCTGTCCTTTCACCTGCCCTAGTCAAGGCTTGTCTGTCCAAAACTCGTCTTATTCCAGAACTATCTCACAATTCACCCCACCCCACCCCCCACAGCTCCCCTCCTCTCAATTTTTTGTTTCATTTACTCTGTGGGAACTCCCTCATATGTCAAACAGCGTTTCCAAAACATAAATTAAAGGCGGGGAAGGCGAATGCTAGCTTTATCTGAAGCTCTCCACAAGACGGAGATAAAAACTAATGCATCTGTGTGTTTGTTGATTTGGTTCGGTTTTCTTTTCGTTTTTTTGTTATTTTTTTTTCATTTTTTTCCATCCCTGTGTTTAAGATAAACATGTAGGATTAATGAAAAGCCCTGAGCTCTCCCGTTGTCATTATTGTTAACTGTTATTGTTGCTAGTGTTGTTGTTTCTGCTTCTGTTATGATTATCGTTAATATTTTTGTAACAGTTGCTGCTGTTCCATGTTTTTACAGTATTTCCTGCCCTGTTATTGTTGTTAATATTGTTTTTATGACATTCATTGCTACTGCTATAGTTTGTTATTGTTGTTTTTGCTTTGTGAGAGTTGCTGGAACTTTGCAATCCGTGCATGGCGACCATGAAATATCAATATTTGAAGGTAAAAAAAAATGAATTCTTTGGCAAAGATTGAATATCTTTTCCTAACATATTATATAAGTTCTTTTCTATGTAAATAAATTGTTTCTGTTTTCTTTTCAATCCTTTATTTTTCTTTTGTTTCAAATCTTTTGTCCCAAATCCTTTCTTGTTTTATCATTATCCGCGATTGAATTAATTAAAATGTTCCCCTTTGTGCAGATCATTAAAGTTACACGAGTTTGTCTGGAATGTAAAAATCACTCATATTGTGTCTTGAGGGGGAATGATAGTGATGCTTGCACCTTTGTCAAAGTAAAAGACGAATGCAACTTTCATGAGGAGCATTCTGAAATTTTAAGTTTTTGGTGAAGCTTATCCCAGCACCGATCTCTTAGAGGTCAGGTGATGTAGGCTACATAAAAATAGAGATGTATAAAAATAGCGATGATGCAACTACAAGTGCAGTTCGCCTCATTCTGGAGCACCAGCGAAGATAAAAAGTTACCGCCACCCCTCTCCCCCCACCCCCATCATCTCATTTTTTTTTTTCAACCGAAGACTGCCACATTTTAAGACTCGATTTATTCGGAAAATTTATTGATACAATGAATATAATATCGATTCGATTGGGTTGAGGACTTCAAAGTCTGTGACATGAAAATGGACGAGAGAGTTCATGAAGGTCGTAAGACAATCAATGTGTAAGAAGGTTCCAAGAGCAGATAAAATGTAAACTCTCAGGATGTACTCTCGCCAACATTTCAAAAATATCCCCTCGGAGAAAAATCACTTCTTAAACAAGGCAAATTTTGTCTTGGGCGAGTTATTTTCCGCTGCATAAGAAATGCAGAAACATGCACAGGAATTCAGCGAGGCTTCTTTCGTTAAAAGGGATGCAAAATATCCTGATATTTTTTTTTTTTTCTCATGTTTCGTAAACGGGTCGGTGTGAAATTTCTTAAACAACGAAACAGCTCCAACTTGAATTCTTTAACATCAGAAAATTTGCCTTCCTTACTTTCTGAACAACGCAGATCTCGGCAGATCTACGGTATTTTTCGGTAAAAATGAAGTCTGAGTTTTCCCGTGAGACAGTTTGAATAATTACACGAACAAATAATACTGTGTAGTCTTTGGGAAAGACATCTGGCCAGTATTCAACAGGTCCCACTTTTCTGCTACTGCCCATTAAAACATACATGAATGGATCCATTGCCCTGAGGAACATGCCCGATCTCTTCATATGAAAAGACAATCAAGTATAAGCACCAACTGCCTGACTGGTGACTGAACCCCCCCCCCTTTTTTTTTCTCCTGCCCCCCCCCACCCCCACCCCCTCCATGGCCCTCGCTCCTGCTGATAAAACTAAAGAAGAAATCAGGGCAAATATCTCACAATCTCCCGTTTTCTCGGACTCACGCGGGCTCACCCACGGGTTCTTATCAACGGCAAGAAATATGGGCTTGCACTGGGAAATATTAAAGGAAATATGCCAGGCGTTCTTGTCTCGGCAGTTCCACCAGAACTCGTTGCTCTTCGCCTGTCAGCCCAGATTTTAAGGAGGACGTTTTTATAAGGAAATAATGTAAGTCGGAGTTTAACCGATGCTGTGCCAATTTTTCTTTCTTTTTTTTTTTAAAGAAAGGAGGAATTCCAAGAAGCCTAGTTTCTGTTTTGTGTCATAACTGCGGATTTGTCTGTTGCCTTTCTTGTCAATTAAATAGCATGTCGTTTTAGTTATAGTTAGTGCATTTCTAGCTCGGTCTCCGAGTACAACTGACAACTCTTTCGGTGTGGATGTTATGAGGGAGCCAAATTTTCACAAATACTGAGGTGAAAGTATGGGATTCCCTCTGTCAGTGGTGTCAACGTGTTATCTGAACACAGTGAGAAGAATGGGGAGATGAAGAAAAAGAAGTAGGCGAAGAAGAAAGAAAAGAAGACTGCACTGTAATATACCCCCACCAACACCCCCCCCCCCCCCTTTTCAATACAACCCTTGTACAACCCGACAAAATCATTTACAATTCAGGACTTTCCAAATATCGCAGTCTCTTTGACTGCTCAGTACTGTAAGGCTTCTGAAAACCTGCGCGTCAGTAAGTCATTAAAACGTAAGATCACTGAACAAACTGAACCATGCGTTGAGACAAAACACCTCTGTCTGTCAGTTTCTATTTTCACTGTGACTAGATAACTATTGTCTGGCCGTGTATTAAAATCGAATGACCGTCTGGCGAAGCTCCTTGTTGCACATTGCTCAGCGGGGACATTTTTCATATCTTTCGTTAAATTTCAACAGGATACAAGAGAATAAAATATCACCACGGTTAGTTTAAGCTGTCTGAACAATAATGTTCAAGTACTTTGGGTTACAAAAGAAAGAAACAAACCCAGAAACAACAACAATAGAGTATTATCAAATTTACGCTCACTTTTAGAAAACTTAGGATAAAAACTAACGAGGTTATTGCCCTGCCCAATAGGGATGATAAAGGGCTTCAAATCCGGTTGTTTTTTTAATTTTTTATCAGAATTCAATAGAAAACAAAACAAACGAAAAAATACAGAACGTCATCAGTGTTACTCTAAGATATCAGAACAATATCAATCAAGTTAATAAATGAAAAAAACAAACAAACAAACAAACAAAAAAGACAGTTATCAAAGTTACTCAAAGTTACCAGAACTGCCTTACAGGGGGACAAACAAAAAACACCACTTGACGTAATACTGACATGCCAATCGCTCCAGTGATGAGGCATACACAAAGCACCAGCAGTTGTCGAATACATTTTCGAAGACGCTTATACACATAGCCGCTGATACAATACTTAGATAAAAATCCAACAAGTGGATTAGCCCAAGTTAGCATTTAGTCTTCTCGACCCTGTTCTATGGAAATTCACACACCAAAAAATACGTCGCAATTAGACAGAGCTGATCTAGGAGAAGTCAGAAGGGCTTTGTGGTCCCAGCGCAGGAAGCAAAGGCTAAAACTACTGACTAGTCTGGATGAGACATGGCCAAGCCCTCTAGCAATTTAATTCATCTTTGAAAATTGCTTTTTGCATGCCCGAACCAACTGGTGCTTTTTTTGTATATTTTCACTACTGGTGCTTTTTGACTGCATGCTACTTTGAATAGAGTTACACTGACAAAACTATTCAGAAGTTTAGTAGGCCTACATGTACTTATCATACGCGTAACAGTTATCAACAACAAGTTATCAGCGACCACAGAGACAACGCCGTCAACGAAACAACCTTCGCCGCACCTTCCTCGACCCAGGAAAATTGAATAAAGATAATGATAATTAAAAGCTAGATTATACGAGAAAATATGTCTAGAATGCTGAGCATCTCTGGTTCAGCTGTGTGTAATTTTCGAAGAGATAAGTTATAATTGTGTTTCAAATAAATTTCTGGTGTGATTTACCAGAAAGGCCAGGAGAAGCAAAACTGTGGTTCGGGTGGGAGGAAGGAAGGTGGCAAAAGAGATGAAGTGTTAATTTCCAGGAAGTCATAAACCGGGTGCGCGTGCTGTGAGAGATGACACGCCCACCCTCCCATCAAACACACTTTACCGAGCATTGCCGCAGCGGTAGTCCACCGTTTACCGACGGTCACCGTAAGGGTGACTGTTTTCACACCGTGCTAATCAGCAGCTCTTCTGGGCTAATGATGACGACCTTCAAGGACGACAACTGCTGCTGGTTTATGCCAGACCAGATTGGAGCGCTATGGGGGGCGCTACTAGTATCGCCACACTTCTAATTCAAGAAGCGCGTGGCATGGTGGGGCTTCTGGTGTCAATCGCACGCGCTCTCCATACGATCCAAATGGCCATGGATCCTGATCCAATATGTCCATTTGATATTAAACTATTTATTTGCCAGTGCCAGAATACATTTGTTGTTTTTTGTTTTTTGTTTTTTTCCACTCTGAACGAAAACGACAAAATTAACTGATGTATTATTAATTGATCGAATCCACTAGATGACCTATCGCTGAAATTAACTTCTGATTCAGACCAGGACAGATATGAACAAAGAACATTGCTTGTACTTCACAAAGTGACCGACAGGCAACAGCACTAAGTGACCCTATTGAATAAACGTTATTTATCATTTCCAGGCACTGCCCACAAACGATCGTCTTTGTTTGTCGTGTCGTCGTGCGACTTTGAAATGTAGAACAACATTGCATTGTCTGCGCAAAATGAGCTAATGAAATCCAGACATACGTGATAAAAATTATTCTTCTCTATCAAGCTTATCGTTAAAAGTTTCTCCCTCATCTTTCTCTTTCTGTTTCAATAAATAAAACTTCTAGGAAATGGTAAGTGTTTTTCGGGCCGTCAGGGGACGGAAATCTCGTACAGTACAACACTTTGATACCACACGCAGTGTGAGGAAAAGTTCGCCGAAATTCAGAACCGCCACGACGGTATTTAATATTCTGAAACATCAAGGCTTATTCCTCAGTTTGGGGTGTGGATCAGTCAGTCTCTTTATCCGACCCGTAGGTCGGTATCATTCCCAATCAAGAGAAAATTCAACGAAACGAGAAGTCTGCGAACGGATAAGCAAACTGGTCGACATACATGTGGACGTACAGATAGATGAACGGCCAGATCTGATGACATCACAAGTAACTGAATCTCGGACGGACAGGTGGGAATTTCCCAATTGGACGTAACATGCGGGTCATAAATTTATAAATAAAAAGATCGCCAGAATGAAGAGGCCATAGGTAAGACAATTAGAGATTCAGATAAACAAAGGGGAGACAGACAAAGTAAAGAAGGATGGGCAGACAACAAAAATTCGGGGAAATGACACTAGTGGCGCATTGAAAAGTCTGTTATGTGTCTGATTTGACTCAATGCACAAGGTCTCTTGCCTCCCACCAGCTGACTCAAAATCAGACAGTTTTGACGTACCCAAGCTGATGAGACAAAGGTGTTTCGGTCTTGCCAGTGTGCGAGGTCCCGCGTAACTACATAGTAACGTTCACATCTCACACTGAAATCAGGACAAAACAAGTCTTGAGTCAGTAGGGCAACCAGCCTAATAAATGCAGACACGACGGGCAATGATGAACTTCAGGAAAATTGGAGTTTACGCAGAAGCAGCGCTCAGAGGGAGAAATGACTAGGAGGGGGAATCTAAACCCCTGGCGTAAGGAGATCTAAACACAGACCCTCCAGATGGCTGTCAGTAGCTGGCTGATGTTTGTAAACCAAGCCGCTGATTAGATGTGTGTGGGGAAAGTTTTGGCGGTCCGGCCTGTTGATGGGAACGTCTTTAAAATGATGTAATTACAATCTCTTTCAAACCTGCATATTATTATCTTCTGTTCTTTTCATCTTTTTTTTTTTTTTAAGCAAGCAGAAATAATGCACAGTAAGGAAATGGGAGCTAAAACAAAAGAAGAAAACGAATGCTTCTTCAAGCTTATCCATCCTTGAAGATATTGGCAATTTTGAAGATACATCTTTTTAACTCCGCCCCCCTCTACCCGCTTGCTTTGCTCTGGAATCTGCAGCACATACCTGCCGCGGTAAATTAATGCGCTTTGTGGTTGAAGGGCAAAACGCTTGTAATGAGATTGTTCACAAAAACGGATCAAAGCAAAACAAAAGTCTCTAAACATCGTCAGAAAAATTTAGACAAGGCAAGGAAGATCCTGGCACTGTAGGCCCACGGCGCCTATTTTGTCAGTGTTAATTCTTGTCGTGTTACTAGAGAAAATGGAAAGTTTGGCTTGAAGATGCTAACAAAGAGAAAGATGATATTTCTGTTGCCTGATTGGATTTCGGGACTTTCACAGAGTATGATTGTGATATTCAGTAATTATCACCCTGCACTGATTACTTGCAAAAACTGGAAACAACAAGTCACTTTACATGATGTCTACTGGAGATAATGATGTTGTTCTTAATTAATCTTTCATTATCATTTTTTTTTTAAATTAATATACTGCATAGAAGAACGCGTGTTTTGCGTGTAAACACTGTACTCACATTTCAGCATATGCTGCAACTAAATATAACATTTGCAGTAGGTGTAAATAACCGAAACAGGCGAAGAACGCGGTTAGACCAGGGCATGATTCAGGCAAATTATTGAAGAAACCAGAGCAACGCTTGGCTTTTTCAAGACCTGGAGGAATAAATCAACAGAACTTCAACTTTACAGAACGATGAACTCTAAATAGAGTGATGAATGACGATGTTATCAATTTTACGAAGAAACAATTTAAAGAAGTTCAGCATCGCAAAGGTTCAAGTTATCATAGATACGCGAACTGTTTAGTTTATTGTACAAATATACAAGTTTCCAAATACAAAATTCTTCATGGTATGAAGAAGTAGTTTTACAATAACCACGACAAACGCTTAGATCTACTTTTTTCCCTCCTTTATTTGCATCATAAAATACAACCCTGTTCCAAAACTGATTAAAAATGGTGGGAGTATTAACGACTGAAAAACAAAGTGGCCAATGATCAATGTGGTGGAAATGAAATTGTCCGTGGATAGATGATTAAATATTCGTTAATTACAGGCATAAAAGTTGTTAAAGTTATAAAACCTTCATGAACGTTATTCTCCACTTTCTTTTTCTGTCCCATTCCAGTACCCAAACACAAGTTTATTTAATGAATATCAAGTTCACCTTCCAAGTTCTATTTTGTATTCTAACCCAATGCTGTGTGGTGTATTTGGCAATCCGCCCTCCTTGTCCTTTTCCTTTTAATCTTATCTTTTTTAATGCTTTTTTTTTTTTTAATCCCATCATTCCCCTGCCCCGCCTTTTCTCTTGCTCCATTTATTTATTTTTTTCTCACCTCCTCCCCCAGAAGTCTCCAACTTTACTGGCAGTGCAGAAGGAAGAAGTAAGGATCTATAACATTATATTTGTGGATGAAACGCGAGCTGCCCTCAGTTTGTTTACACGCATAGAGACTCGACAGGCCATCAGCAGACGAAGAACGTGATTGGCGGGTGGAGGAAAGCGACATGGCGCCGGGCAGCTCGCGCCGGCAGACGGCGAAGGTTTCGTATGCCTGAGCAGCCTAATCTCTGTTTTCACAAAATTCACTTTTCTTTTCCCGCACAAGTTCCACAATTATTTTATTAATGTCATTTCGCTGCTCTCGGTGACAAAATGGGCTTTTCTGTTAACATCTACACAAACAAATTAAAAAAACACGCTGGATTTACATGTTTTTTCATCTATTCTGCACTCGCCACACCTTCGTGTTTACTTGAAAATCTTGACGAAAAAGATGTTTATGTTGTTTTTATTGAAATGATAAGGCCTTTCATTCTTGCAAGATATACGATGTTTTTCTGTAGCTCGGCTAAGAGAGATAATAGCACTGGTGTGGTCTCCCCCTGATTCTTAGCGCTCTATTTTGTATGAAGGAACATCTTTGTGTGTACACAGATCCTGTTGCTTTTTTTTTTTTTTTTACTATGACCTCTTGAGAATAATCTAATGGCAAGTGGCGGAGGCTGGGTGATCAGGCGTGGAATGACCTCATTTCACTGCGTAGGTCATGCTGTCATTTCCAATTTTTGTTTTTCTCGAGACAAACAAACCTTGGTCGAAACGGTACCAGCATTTTTTTGGTAATTTCTGGTTGTTTTCGCTTCTGTCAGTTAATTTTCCCTCCTGTTTTAAAAAGTTTCCTTTCATTTTCTTCCACTTTCTTCATAAAGTGTCTTCTCCATCCCAAAACCTTTCTTTTCTTCCCCTTTCTCTGTTCACTCTATCCTTGAATGTTTAGTGATCAGTCACAAAGAAATACAGTGATGTCTCATGGAGACCAGTGACATAAAATAAAAGGTTACACTGCAGGTCACTTGATTTAAGCAGGCTTAATGTGTGCGTTTTTATCCATTATAATAAATTATGTATTAAAAAAGCAAAAAGACACAGACGTCATATTGAACACATCAGGGTTAAGTCTTTATTCCTTAGAAACAGTTCGTCAAGCTACAGATTATGAACTTGTAAATATTTAAGCCTTTCACAGTGAGTGGGCGGCAGCTGTCGCAAGAATAGAAACGACATGTAATAAGGGCCGGGGTTATAAGAAAGCCCGCTAGAGCGTGTTCTATTGAGCAAGCAGCCGAGTGTAACCTTGCAAGAGAGCTGGCAATTCGATGGTTTTAACCAGAGACTGGATTTGGGCCGTCTTCCGGAAGACAGTCGGTTAACTTATTTATTTTTGTCTGTATATTTACGCGGGGCTGGCAATATTTCCATGATTTATATTAGCACGTTCACTGTCTTTGGTTTTCCAAATTTTGGAAGCCGGTCAGCCCAGAAGGCTGGATCTGCCCGCTTCCGTCTACTACAAAACCCAGAGAGGCCAAGTTGCATATTTTATTTGAAAAGTACAGCGTGCCGTCATTTGTATGGTGTATACAGGCTATTCTGGTCACATTTTTTTTTGAATACCAAATTAGCCTTCATTTCTGATAGCTTAACGGTCCTCTCGTGCAAAAAAACAAAAACTCGTAAGTCTAAAAAGGTCGACTAGAGTAT